>JZKD02S1675198.1:192430-241820 GCA_000966675.3 Picea glauca
TTTGTATTTGTAAAATACACCATGTGAAACTCTTACATCAAAGCCATACATTATCATTGACCTATTGAAATAAGTATTATCAAATAGTTGTTGTACCACCCGAGCACATATTTCATTTTAGACACATTTTCCTTGAGTATTTCATCTTCTATATTGCATTATTTATTTTATATGTAACCTTGTAGGTTAGAAATATTTAAGCAAATTTAAACTATAGTGAACTCCATATCATCCAGCCATTTCCTTAGGATTCATGGCCTCCCTCCATTCTTATGAGAACTTCAAGCCTTAGCAATTATCTTGAACCTCTTATATGGTAGACGATGCACTAGATACATATGGTTAAGATGGATTTTGATTATGCATGGGGTGCTCAAGCATGGGATGATATTTTATTAGGTAGACTTCATATCTAATCTTCTTGCACATTGTATTCCAAAGGCTAAAACTCCCTTAGATAGTGGTGCACTTGAGTTTTACATGGCGTCTTATCTTATGTATTACGTATGTGTGAGCTAAGAGTTCTCTTGTTTCAAGCCCACCTAGTAGCCTTCCTTTTCACTTGTACATGGTTATTTCCTCATAGATGTTTAACTATTATTCAATCATTTAACCTTTTAATGTCTTTGAAAAATGTAGGTTTGAAGGGTGGCCACCTCCATGATCCAAAACACATTTCCAAAAAGGTATAAATCATTTTATTCTCTTGCATCATGAAATACTCCTTAATTTCCTTGTATACTTAAATTCAAAATCGAAAAAAAAAAAGAAAAAAAAAAGACGCATAGCATGCATAACACATAATTATTTTATGACTGTGAGTAATAGTAATTTTGCATATTCATAAACAAAAAAATGAGACTTATCTTTTAACAAAAAATTCTCTAAGAGATTGGTCATGTAAGAGAAAATTTCCATTGAACCACAACCATCTAGTGTAGATACCACCACCAACCTAGGCTATGAGGCCACCATGGTGAAAAAACCAAGCAATAAGATTCTATATTTTTCATCCCAACCTTTCTACTCACATTCTTACCTAACCTTCTCAACACAAAGCATTACAAGAATTTGATTCATCCTGCGATAGATAAGTAACTCTCTTCCACTACAACATGAAACATAAGGAATATATTCATGCATAACATTCAGGAATATCATCCAGCCATTTTAAACATAGCATGCATAACACATAATTTTTTACTATAGTTATGCGATATTGATAGTTATTAATATTAATATTGCAACCTAAAATAATTTTTTTAATTTTTTTTTTAAATAAATATTTTTCGTCTCACTTTCGACGACAATAATATACCTGCGACAAATTTTCTATATAAAAGAAATGTTGTTGTCTCAAGTGAGACGATAAAAAAAGATGATGCGACACATTTTCTATAACAAAAAAAAAATGTGGTCGTCTCAAGTGCTACGACAACAAAAGTTGTTGCGGCGAATTTTTTATATAAAAAAAATGGTGTCGTCTCAAGTGCGATGACAACAAAAGATGTTGCGACGCATTTGCTATATCAACCAAAACATGTGTTCGTCTCAAGTGCGATGACAAAAAAATTGTCATTGCAATGGTCGTCGCAATTGAGACGAATTGTTGGTTTCACTTATTTTGCATATATTGTCGTATTGGCAATGATATTTCTTTTTTTTTCGCAATTGTGAGACGTTCCCTATGATCGTTGTGCTTGTGAAGTTAATTCAAGTTCGTCAAAAATGCCACGTGCCATAAAACGACATTTTAGAGACTCGATATTTTTCGTAATATCAATGACATAACACCGCAATAGCGTTGAAATAGTCATCGCAAAATGACCCAAATTTGATAGTGCCACCCCCAAAATGAGGTTGAGTCCAAAAGGATTTTTGGCCCTCTTGGTTATCCACTCTCCTCATTCAACAACCCAAAACCCAGGCTCTACTCGAACAGTAGTTCCAATCAACCATCTATCTTCCCCTCAACCTACACAACCCAAGGTATGGGATCCCCTTTCACTACCCACTGTCCCTCGAGCCTTCACACTTCCCTTCAAGGCTCCAATACAATCAGTTGGATAGGATTCTCATAGTTGGGGACTCCAGGAACACTTAGCTTCTCTAGGACTGCTCACAACATCTTTCTTAAGGCTCTTGAGCCATTTCCTCAATAAGGAATGCACTTACAGACTTACATCCTAGTTCTTATCTTTATCTCATAGATCCACCAAGTTGTTACAGGAACCTAGCCTCATTTTAAACAAAAAAACTCAATCCACTAAGTTGTATTTCTATGGATAGCATGGTTTATGCTCTTCCCAACACCCATCTCCCCTCTTGTTTCCCAAAAACAACATGTAAAAGCTATCCTCTTTTTCCATTTGAATTTCCTTTTCTCTCATGCATGTTGACTCTCACTCTTCCCCAAAAGGATTGCTTAACTCTCACACTTCCCCCATGATTTCTTGTACTCTTCCCATGAATTCGATAACTCTATGAGGTGATTTCACACACCAACCCTCTTACATGAATTCAATGTTTGAGTGTCTAATAATTCAAAGGAGTATTATATGGTAATGACACATTAACTTAGACAAAATACATGGGTTTCCCCTTATACCCCCTGTATCCCCTCTCTTATGGAATCATAGCCCCCCCTCGTCACTATCCCTCTCATATTGCAACCAATGATTGTTATCATTATTAATTATTTCAATGTACATAGTTTGTCCCTTGGCCATATTAATCAATACAGTCCATTTTCCCCAAACATATCGGCTCACTAGCCTAAATCACATTTATATAGTTACATTATAATTTGCATGGATTAAAACTAAGGATGTTACATCCCCTCCCCTTTATTTTTGCACTATAATTAGTACACAACACCATACAAGTGTTTATATATATTATAGGGCTAGCCTCTTCATCCTTTAATCAACGTAGATACATAGGCATCTTAGACTAAAACACATATACACAGGCACTCTGACCCAAAAAAATATTCAAATAGGCACTCTAACCCAAAACCATTTATAATGATTTCATAATTCAGTAACTCTTGCAACAGTTCCAACTAGCAATATATCATTCCCCTCAATATTCACAACCCAAGGAAGTGTACCCTTTTCTTTTCCATCCAATTGTTCATGATATACCACTCCCCTCTAGGGATCCAAAACAGACCAGCTAGGAAGTCTCAGAGTTGTGGCTCCAGAAACTCCAACTGAAACAAATTTCATAATTTGTCAATTCCCATAGTAATTCCAACCAATAGGCTCTCATTACCCTCAACCTGCACAAATCAAGGAAGTGTACCCCCTTCTTTTCACTACGATCCCTTAGGCTATAACAGTTCCCTCTAGGGATCCAACATAAGGTAGGACAAGAAGTCTCATATTTGTGGCTCCAAGAAATCCAATTATGATAATGGAATCTCCAAACCTTTAAATGGTTACAGATGTGCCTCCTACATTGCATCTTCAACTCCAATTTTATTTTTCTAAGCTACAATAAGTCAACTAGACTTTACTCGTTCCAATTCTTTGTCCTTGAACTCTATTTCTTTCCAGTGTTCTTCTTTCTTAGTACTCAATTAAAGGTTCCATTCTTCAAATGTCTTATAGGAGCCATCAATAAAATATACATGTTATAGCCATTATCATATAACAATTATATTTTCCACGAGATTCCTCAACTCCACAATGAAACATATGCTCAAGAGTAATTTTGTAACCGTAAACAAAGACTTATCTATATGGTTATTACTCTATTTCACAAATCTTCCACATGAAAGAATTTAGTTCACTATCCTTTCTAATGCACCCTCATTATTTTAGCCACTATTCCATATGAATTTTTTATTTCCCTCTTCCCTTCTATACCCACCCACCAATATCAGGCATCCTTTTCACTGCTACATAGTCCCTCAAGTGATCCATCTTGCCAAGGCTTTCACATGCAAGGAGAGCGCCAACTCACCCCCAGACCTCTAGTGGTATTTTGTAACCTATGGAAACCATAAGGTTCTAGTGTTATAACAATAGTTCTCGAGCTTTCCAGCTTCAATATCCATCATCTCATCTATATCGCACACACATACAGTCATCATGACATATTATCATGGAAAATTCACTTATTAATTTCCAAATCCATTTCATATAGGAAAATCCAATTTCCCGAGAATGAGATTCCTTCTCATAATGTTTGGCGCTTGCAGGAATAGGTATAGGTATTCATTTAGGCTTACACCATTTTCATATCCAATACCACTCTACCTACAAAAAAAATTGAACTTTCATTCATCCAAACAGATTTTCAGTATTCATGCACGGTATCCTTTTGGTTACAACAATTACAATCATCCCATGAAGTGATTTTAGAATTATATTACAATAAAAATTTAATCACTTACAACTATTATTCATATTAAATGGAATGAAACTATCATTCCTTGCACATACATTATCTATCATACCAAGCTTTTCATAATGCAATCAAACATTACCAATAAATAAACTAATGTGCCAATACCCATGGCCACATATACAAAATGCATTCACGCATTGGCTCTGGAATACCACATATCAATATCATGTATGCCACCATGATGAGTTGGAATGTTTATCCAATTGCCTCAACACATTATCCCACTCTTCCCAATTACTTCTTTGATATTTTGGATACCTTTCTCTTCAACCCATACACAACATCAGGAATATAATCCTTTAGTGATCTTCAGTGTTGACAAAGAGGTTGCAGTCCAAACATCGATTATAATTTGTAAGACCATCGAGCACTTGTATAATTCTATAGGTGTTACATATCCAACCACGTCATTTCCTCACACATGTCTAGTTCTATAGGAATTCATTGTTATAATAGGAGTATGTCTCCTAACTTGACTTGGTTATGATATCATAACTAACATAACATAATATGGAATTAAATCTCATATAATTGCATTCAATCTTTAAACAACATTTGTATACTCGAGGCCCTTTTCCTTTACTCATCAATTCAAATATTGAAATTTAACTCAAATATTTAATTTTGATCGAGGGAACTCTTACTTCAATTCCATTCAACATTTATGCATCATAAGAAACCCAAATGCATATATGAATGGATTGTATCACATTACTTGATACTACCTGATCAACTAGTATTTTGTAGAAACTCGCAGGATCCCTTCACCACCCTCTTGATAAAAATTCATACCATCTAATTTGTATTCATACAGATGGTTTTCATATGCAGCAACAACACCATTACATACTCAACCATAATATAAACAATTTTCTTGAATACACAATCCATCATTAGTCATATCCAAATATCATAGCATCAATATTTCATATATAACAACAAACTACTCGAAGTATACAAGCATTACATATGCATGTCTAGGAATTCTTACATGCACTAGTGCATGTCTGTATGCACCAAGCATTCATTCTCAACCTTCCTACTAATGCACATGCATTTTATCTTTCCTATATGCATTCTACATTACTTTTAGTATGCTCTTCAATGCATATTTATTTTCAGATTTATTTATTTTCTTTTTTTGTTGTTGTAGTTGGTTGTCCTTGAATTCCTATAGATCCTTGCTGCCCTATGTATATTTTAAACTTGTACAACTAATTACTGCAAATGGATTCTTAATAAAAATAGAAAATATACAATGGAAGACACACATATGTTACACAAATATTTTACCTTGGAAACCCAAACCGAGAAAACCATCAACCTATATAGAGACACGCCTCTAATTCTTATTCATCATCCATTTTTATTGTTTTCAGTACAATATATATAGGATCATGCATCATCTAAAACATCTAATCCATTAACCTGGATTAGTATACAACCCTAATTCCTTAACCAAAATTAGAAAACCATCGATGAAAACTCTGTGTTGAAAACTGCTAAAAAATTGACGCAAAAAAACCACCAAAAAAAAAAATTCAGGGGCTATCCCCCGTGGAACCCCTCGTAACCCCCCTGCATGATCAGTGAAATTCAGCATGTGGGGTTGGTCATGCAAATAATATAACACATACCTAATAATCTCCCATTTTATTTTCTTTACATATAGGGGGTCACGAGATTACATAGTCAACAATATAGGGTAGCAATGCCCATTGTCTCTCTACACCAAGAGAACTTATTGGTGCTCACAAGCTTTGTCAATGAAACTACAAAATTATTCGAAGTTTCCACCTTCATCAAAAACACCTTCTTGTCTTCAACCATGTCTGTCACAAAATGATATTGAACATCAATGTTCTTTGGCTTTGAATGATAAGCCAGGTTCATCGCTAAGAATATTGCACTCTGACTGTCACAATCTATCCTTACAGCTTGCTATGCCAACACAATACATAAACATAGTCTCTATAACCAGACTTCTTCCTTACTTGCATGAGTGGTTTCCATGTGTTGGGAGCAGGACGATTTTGAGGAAGAATCCAATTTTGGAAAGTAAAGCTTAAATTAGAAAAAGACATCTGGAAGGAAAAGAAACACGTGCGAGGGAAAGACGCATGAAAAGGAGGAAAGCATGCAAAGCGTGCATGCAGGAAAACATAACCACATTAGGGTTAGGGTTTTTGTAAGAGATTTTAATTGTTGATAAGCCAAAAATAAGTATAAATAAGTACCTAGGAGGTCTAGGTCAGTACATTCTGTGTGTTGTGTTTCCTTCTGGTTTACCAGGAGGGCCGATAATTTTAGAGGGTTTTGTTGGAAACCTATTCAGATCTAAACTAGGGTCAGCCCAAGAGTAGGGAGAGATAGTAATAAAAAAAAAATGGTTTCATTGTCTGCTGCAACTGCATGGGATTGAGTGAGTAGGATCAGTGAAAGAATCGCACAAAAAATGAAAGTCTATAAGGGAATATTCAGACCGTGGAATCCAATGAAGGCAGAGATTGAAATCTGGTTGAAAACAAAGGAGATTTAGTTTGCACAGAAGGATAACAGAAACCCTAAGTTAACACCACACAAATATCTGGATAAGTATGTGTTTAGCGACTTGCATGAGGTCTTTTTTCTTTGATTTCCCACATGTGTTGCAGGAGTGGATATTGAGGTTGAAAGACAACCACCCTACAAATCGAATTAGACATCTCGAGTGGAATCTTATGGAGATCGTGCAGCTACAATACGTTAACAACAAATTCACACGCGAAGTAGATTTCTGGATAGACAGTATTGTTGCAGGGTTTATCATAGAATTTGCAGTAGATACCGCGAAGTCTTACAACGCAGCAGAGAAATATTTTCTAAAGGGACCCAAAGGTAGTTATATCAAATCATCGTATACGTCAATCAAGATCTTACTATATAAAAATGGTGTAATGACTATGGTATCAGACAATTAAACTTCCATGCATGCATGGGGGAAGGGGGGGAGCACTGAAAAAATATGGAAGAATGGATGGAGAGATAGATAAGGGAAAGAAGGAGGCCATGGAACCAATCATGATGGAGGAAGATCAGATAAAGAAGATAATGGAAACAACTGGAAAGACGTGTAGTGGAGTACCCTACCAATATAAGATGAATAATAAGAAGAGAGACATAGCAGATAGAGAGGGCTTGGCAAGTGATGAAGAAGAGGTAGAGGATATTCAGGCTGTGGAGAAGATTGAGTAAATCATATGCACAACATATGAAAGGAAGAAAATAGGTCCAAGGCTAGGAACAAAAGGCAGAACTCATACCCATGCCAGTGTCAGTGTGGAACTCATAACCCCATGTGTGACTAATACACCAGGAAGAACACCACCATTTAGACAACCAAATTTTAGTGGAAGAAAGACAAGAGGAAGCACATCCAGTCAAGGAGTTGCAACTGGAGGATCCAATTCAATATTTAGTAGTCAAGTATCTACACCGCGTGAAGGTAGTAGGTCATCATAGTTCAATATGGAAGAACATGATCCCACTATCCAGTTATGAGAGTTCAAGGGAGAGGCATCAGAGGATATTGAAAAGCGCTTGTTCATCTATGAGAAGATATGGGAAGCAAAGTAGATCGCAGATGAGGATACAAAACTTGCACAATTATCTATCACGCTAAGATATCGTGCGTTGGATTGGTACATGAGTCTAGTTGTAAACAGTCCACCAAGAACAACATAGACTATTGCAGATGTGAAGAAGTTGTTGATAAATAAATTTTAGAAGCTCAGTTTAGAAGATCGGTACATGAATTAGATGATTGAAATCAAATAGAAACCAGGTGAGTCTATTTGGGAGATTGATAATATTTTCAAACGATCGAAGGGTAAGTTGAAATATGCCATGATTAACATGCAGCATAGACATCTCTTTGTGAATTCATTGCTACAACATCTGAAATACCCTTTGAGGCAGCAGAAGTTTCAAACTCAAGCAGAGGATCTGCAAGCAGCCTTACAGCTGGAATTGAACCAATATCAGAAGACAGACCTAGCAATAGAAAAGCTAAAGGAGGATATGAAGAACCTCACATTTCAACTAAACTAGAATAAGAACAAAGAGAAAAGAGAAGTTGTTTGGTGTACTACATGCAGGATAGAAGGACACCACAAGAATGAGTGCCCAAGTTTTGCGTAGTATATGGAAACAGGGCTACCAAACCCATTTCCAACAGGAGGACCATGGTGTGAGGTCTGTAAAACACATGGGCATTATCCATATCATTGTCCAATGATGCAGAAGTACTAGACAGTACCCAATTATTCATACTGCAATTTTTGCAAATCAATGGGTCATGATGACAAATATTGTAGGATAATGGACCTGATTAGGGAAATAACTTCAGATACTTATAGGGTGAAAGCAAAGATGATGACATGGAAAAATTCACCACAGTTCAACTAGGTACCACATTCATATAATAATGCAAAACAATAGTACAACACTTTGCAGCCACAGTATAACACTGCGCAACCACAGTATAACCCTGTGTAGTATAATCAGGTGCCTCGGTACAATGAACCACGAGCAGATCAAGGTGGATACAAAGGTGGAGGAAGAGGTAGAGGAGGATTTGGAATAGGCATATTTCCATTAGTATGTCATAATTTCCAACAACTAGAACATTATGCAAGAGAATGTCCACTTCCACCTACGACATGCATGTATTGTCGCGCAACAGACCATGATATGGAGGATTGTCCAACATTATTGGGTAAGATTCAAGAAAAGAGAAACTAGAACAATCAGAATGTACAGTGGATTTCCACATAATCCAAATATGATGGGAGGAACATCAACATAGTCATGCGCAGAGGAGCTAAGACAAGATCCAGAGAAACACCAATGGGTGAAGAAGAATATTGAACCACAGAAACAATTCGATGCAGGGAAATAAAAAGAAATATTCAAGAAGGCAAGACAAGAGTTCCTCAAGAAAGATGGTGCATATACATCAATCGTGTAGCACACTCAGAATGTACCAATGTATGAAATCCCCTCCTCAATGGACCACACCAACGAAGTACCACCTATAGCACAAGTACCATAAAGATTTTTCTGCAATCCTGTGTTAAGCTACTGAATAATCCATCAGTTGTTAAATTTTGCAACATATCTTACAAATATGTAACACGGACGTAGAGGGGAATTTCGAGCAGAAGATAGTCAATCATAGTCAATCACCTCTATTCAAGAAGGAGGACAAGAAGGGAATTTAGATTGAATGCTAACATTGGGGATTTGAATATGGGAGACATTATATTGGACTAAGGCTTTGAGGTCAACATTTTACCTAAGAAGACATGGAAATGTATGGGCGAGCCCACATTAGGCTACTCACCTGTCTAGATGAAGATACCAAACCAACACATAGTTATGCCATATGGAAGGCTGAAAGGTGTGACAGTAGATCTGGATGGAGTACGCACTAAGGCAAACTTTGAAGTGATAGAAATAGTGGATGGCACAACACCTTATCCAGCACTTCTTGGACTGGATTGGGCATTTGACAACCAGGACATAATTAACTTGAAGACAAGGAAGATGAAATTTGAATTAGGAGAATACAGATTCATTGCACCACTCGACCCATCAGAAGGAGAAAGGTTATTGAGCCCACTTTCTTAGATCCGGAGGAAATCAACCAGTTATACAAAACCACCACACGTGAATAAGATTATGTCAACCTAAATGCATATGGGGTACTCAAATGGAGGAGCATCAAATCATGTGCATCTGAATCAGACACGGGTTTGGAGAATTGGTCGCAGATATTACATGAAGTGTCTACAAGAAGGTGGAATGAATAGACCGTGCAGTAAGATGGGTGGGTACCGAGATAAGAGAACCTCCCAGTTTTCATGGAATAAATCATTTAGAAGAATTCCTAAAAATATATGAAGATGAAATGTTATAGAATAAGAGGCTCTTATCCATGGACATTTCACTCAAGGAAACACCTGCAAGATGGTGGGGTGTGCATAAAGAAATAGTTAAGGAATGGTACCAATGTAAGCAACTACTGCGCATTAGATTCGTCATAGTGTAAGGGAGCAATAAGATGCAGAGATATGATGGAAAAGGGAAACTAGTAGAACATTTGGAGAGATGTAGAACATCATGGAGGATGACACCACCATAGGAATGGCCTCATCACTTCATCCACACATTGGAAGGAATTCCTGAAAACTGGTATGTAAACCAGGAACTACGTAGAGGTACTGCAGAATGGACATCATTACAACAGAATTTTATAGCAACCTATTGGAGTTACTTCCCACACACCTAGGATTTATTTTTCCCAAGGTCCTAAGGTTTTTCCTATGTTTATTGATCCAGATTCGGATCCAGGAGCTTGATGGGGCTCAGAAAGGCCTAAAAGTCAATGTTCTCATAATGGCTTCAAAATGGACTTGTGCGTAGACCTCATCGATACAAACCCAACACAACTTGAACGGGATCAAATAGGCATCGTATTCTCAAGTTATGGTGATCTGTTCATTTTCCCAAACAAGTAAAAACAATGTTGACTATACAAGTCATACGGTCGTACAGCTGACGTGGAAGCATAGTTGGTAGATTTTGTATAGTTGATGTGGCAGCAAGTTGTACAACTGATATGGTAGGGGAACAGTGGACTGCTAACATGGAAGGAGAAGGTGGACCAACCAGGAGGTGACATGTGTCACCACTGAAAGGGTGACACGTGGCACGCTCGTATTATGACACATGGAAGGTACAATTTAACATGGCCAGTTGTTGACACTTGGGTGAATCGATGGTAGAAAAGTGGTATTTTCATGGGCTAATGAAACAGTGCCACATGGCCCAAATGTGGGCTTTCATGTGGCACCCCAGCTTTCGATGGTTGAATAAAATTTTGTGGAGCTCATGGGTCTCGACCACGTGACCTGTTGGAGGAGGCAAGTGATTTGGGGAAAGGTCTAAATACTATTGGGCCACCAGTGGGACTTGTGTATAAAATCCCACATTATATTATATGAAGGTGTATAGTGTAATGGCGCAATGGAAGGGGGTTGGGGCTAAGCCCCAGCCCATGGACTTACCTTTGCATATAACCATAGCCACCATATAGGCACTCTAATCCGCGGTTCAAAAAAAAGGGCATGGGGGATACGTCCAAAAATTAACCATCGTCGAGATATGTGCATCAAACTCGGGGCTTATGCCATGGATTGAGGGCGGTAACCACCTGTTAGCGCACCTTGCGAACCCGCGGTCCTATGATGTATAGCCATGGGAGCTATACCTGCGCACAACCCTTTGGGTTGGAGCTTGGCCATTTTTAGTTTCCATGTGACTGATTTTGGGGGGCGCACGCCCAGAAAAAGGGGCTTAGCCATTTTATTATGCAAAATTGGGTTTTATCACTATAGTTTTAGTGGTTTTTGTTGATTTTTTGGCATTTTTGGAGATTTTGGCCATATCTTGGTGGATATTGGCCCAAATTGAGTGCCACAAGAAGTGGGTAGTTGGGATTTGATCCATCTATCTCATGGCTATATAAAGAAATCCATTGTGAGGTTTAAAAGGAATTAATCAAAAGCAAGAATCTTGAACCAAGTTGAAGAAGGACTTGCAAAGGTCAAGTTGTCTTGAGCAGTGCAGAGTAGTTGAGCTTTGGAGGCAGTTTTCGGGAGTTCTACTACTCCTTTTTCAGTGCCATATGTTGCGTCGGGTTCATGAGATAGAACAAAATATAGTTGATTCAGTCAGATCCCTATATGATGTAATTTTATGCAGATTGTAATCATATAATTTTGAATAGAGAAGCCTCCTTCACTGAAGACAAAGGCTCAGAGACGTAGGCGAGTTTTGTCGAACTCTGTTATCAACTTTTGGTGTCCAATCTATTGATGGTTTTAATTCTTTGTGTTATATACTATTTATATTCATTATTTAAGTCTTTGTCTCTTTTATATTCACAAGCATCGTCAAAAAAGGTCTTGATAAAATTGAAGTCATAGTGTGAAATTGCTAAGCACTGATTTTGGATCAAGTGGTATAATATCAAGATGACTATTGCAGGAATTTTGAATAAGCATGGGGAAAATCTTGAAGAGAGATAGAGTCCAAAAGCTCGAGGATATTAACCAAATGATTCAGTGAGAAAATGTCGAGTTGCGAATATTGGTGCAAATCCTTGAGGAAGACAGGGAAAGATTGTGAACAATGATGTTAGCAACGGAAGAAAGGCCAGTTGAAAGAATCCCTTCTACTAGAAGCCTGAGCCCTGTCAGGGATGATGGAATTCATCCATTCCATAGGCAATCCGATGAGGAGGATTCATATCCACCTGCTACCCCGATTGAGGAGCAGTCGGTAAGAGAGGCCATTGGCACATTTTCCTCACCAACGGAAAGTACTCATTACACTCCAGCTTCTCCTGTAGCTAATCAGAAAGTGGATTCCAACCATCAGGATATTATAGCATTTGAAAAACATACCAAAGGAATTGGCATGAGAATGTTAACCAAGTTCGTATACAAGAAAGGACAGGCCTTGGAAATTATGGCCAAGGAAGGGCTAAGCCGATTGAGGTGCAAGAATGACCACTCCGTGAAGGATTGGGTTATGCAAGAGAATCTTCTAATGATGATAGTCCAATGGTTTGTTGCACACATTGTCGGAAGTTTAGACACGATGTTGAACATTGTTTGGATTGGCATCCAGAGATCACACCGGAATGGGTTCGAACTTGTCAAAGTAAACAAGTAGCTCGAGCCAGCAGTGACACGAATAGTGAGTTGTGAAATAAAGGTAAAAAGGTTGAAAGGTATAAATCTCCTTCACCCACCTTGAATGACAAGCATGCTAGAGTCATGGAACTTATCAGAAAAACAATTCCATGCACATTTTGTAACAATCATAACCATTGTGTTGCAGAATGCTGGAAACAAAAATTATATGGGAAAAATATCATGGTGATAAGGAGTACGCCAAGACTAGATGACGCAACACTGCAGGTCAAGAAGAATCTATGTGCAAATTTAGTGCAGTAAAGACAAGAGTCAGATAAATCCAAAGGGGATTCATCTCAGTCAGGGAAAGGTTCCATCAAATTCCTTTGAGCATGAAACACTTGCTCACATTTCCAAAATAATGGACATTGTGAAGATAGTTTTTCCGAACTCCATTATCAACTTCTCATGTCCAATATGTTAATGTTTTTGCTTCTTTTTTTTATCTGTTATTTCTCTTCATTATTTAAGTCTTTGTCACTTTTATATTCACATGCATCGTCTGAAAAGGTCTTGATAAAATTGAAGTCATAGTGCGAAATTGCTATGCACCTATTTTGGATGCAGAACACTATGGAGGATGACACCACCATAGGAATGGCCTCATCACTTCATCCATGCATTGGAAGGAATTCCAAAAAACTGGTATGTAGACCAGGAACTGTGTAGAGGTACTGCAGAATGGACAACATTACAGCAGAATTTTATAGCAACATGTTGGAGTTACTTCACACACACCTAGGATTTATTTTTCCTAAGGTCCTAAGGTTTTTCCTATGTTTATTAGTCATTATTCAGTATCCTAAAGTTTAGGGGAGAATATTTTTTGGCACAAGGGAATACCCAGGGTTCAACGCTTCAACAGAGCACCAAAAAAAACCTAACTACCGACCCTTTCGGCAACACCTGCGAAGCAGATGAAGTCTCACTCAAGGTAGAAGTAGGGGGGGTTGCAAGACTCAAATGTCTACAACCAGGCTAGAACATAGATATGTGATGACAACACTTAACAGAACACTTAAAAAACAATATGCATTAGTCCTTGAATCTCATTCACATCCCAGATCAACCCTTAATACAGATCAGCGCAGTAACAATAAAGATCAAGTACTTCCCATCACATAGCACATAGCATTAGATAAGATATGGAATTAATTCACATCATTAAGAACTAAGATACAACATCAGATGCATTCATATAACATCAACAGCACTAAGAAAATAATCACATAATAAACATTGCACAAAGCATATCAGGACACAGGATATACATGGTTCAACCCAGCGTGGGGCTACATCCACCAACTCTTCTTCTTCTTTATTATCTTCTCTCAATCTCCATACATGCATAGAGCCACAAAACCAACTCCGCATAGGAAGGGATATTTGGGCACACCTCGCCAAATCCTCCTTCCCTGAGTTAGGTCACAACACAAAGCCTTCTTACACAGTCTTCACACAAGATTCTTACAATCATTTGCACTTAGCTCTGCAAGTCTTAACACATAGTATGCACAAAGCCTCTAGCTCTACACTAAGTTGATTCTACTAGGTATATTCTTTTCTTACATCCCCTAGATATCTATTTATACATTACAAATGGGGCCTAAACATGGGTAATCTCATGGGCTGACATCCCATACCCGTTACATAAACCCTAAACCCAAAAATCCCTCAAAAGGGGGTGATATCCCACGATATCCACTTCGCCTGGTGCTTCGTATTTGACCATCCTGTCGAAGTCCCAAAAATGGTCAAACACGACCAAGATTCTCCAAAACTTGGTCGAGGGCCAACGGGCCCCCAACACTCACGTGTGACTCATCCCGAGTCACTCTGATCTGGGAAACTCTGCTTCGAAGGCCTCAATATTGTCTTGACCTGCTTTGACCTGCTACCTCACCAGAGCCTCCTACTCGGCGAACTCCTGAATGATTTTTTCTACGATCGATGCTTCCAATCATTGTTCGACTGTGCTAACTACTTGTTCTAGTTGTGCACCTTGTCCCTCAATCTCCTCAAAAAGTGTGTAGGATTTATCCTACACTGGTTGTAGCCTATGGGTTACTTCCATGACTTTACTTTGGATGGCATGGACCTGTTGTTGAATGGTGTGTTGTTCCTAGCACCTTTTCATCCTCTCTATTACTGACAGTGGCTTCAAGTGTGCTTGTACTATTGTTGCTTGTTGTTTTTCCTCCTGAAGTTGTGACTCCAATTTCCTTAGTTTTGGGTCCTCTGCAAGGCACTCATAGGTCTGTGCACTTCAACTACTTAATTGTTTGCATTCTAAGGCCAATGCCTTAATTCTTTCGACTACACTTCAAGCATTTTCTTCCCTCTGATCTCGCACTTCCTACGGAGTGCTTGGCACAGCTTGGAGTTCCATTTCTACCACTCTTTCTTGAAGTTTTCGAATAGATTCAGTGAGCTTCTCCACTTGAATCTCCACTATGTCTTCTTCTATCTATGTGAGGCCCGACACAGAGAAAAGTGTTATGGTGATTTCTTCTTTAATTCCAATCTGCTCTATGAGCAGCTATTCTTTTTCCTTATAGATCTACGCTTTATCCTCTGCAAACTTTTTTTGTAGGTCATATTTCTCTTGCTATGCAACCCAGCATTGCTCTAGGGCTTATTCTTTTACTTGATTTAATGCCTATGTGGACTGCTCCTTTTCCTCCTGGACCCGACAAAGGTGAGCCTCGGTCGAGTCTGCTAATATGTGTAGTTGGTCAGTCTCATCTCCTACTTCTATGTCCCCTGCTGACAACAGCGTAGTAGACACTGCGCGGCTCGAATAAAGAGCATGTTGTACCCCTTTGAGCTCTGCCTTCATCCTGTCAAACAATGTCTCTTGTTTAGCTTCGCTTCACTGCAAAATTTCCTCTAAGGTATTTGATATAGAGATGATGATGAGGTCAATATCATCTACCATGAGCACAGTCTGAAATGGAGGTTTATTAGCTTTTGACTTATTTCGCGATGAAGGTTTCTTTAGGGAACCCTTTCTTTTCTTGGATGTCTCAGCCTCCGTGATGGGATCCTTAGGCAGTGTCACTCTTCCATGTTCATGTTTGTTTTCTTCCCCTTCATCCTCTTCTTTTTCTACTTCATCACCTCCTCCTCCTTCAGGTGAATCTGGTGTAGTTTCCTTTGATGCGCTGCCCAATTCTTGTAACTATTCCTTTTTTTTCTTCATGTTGTTGTTGGGTGCATCATATTCTTCTCGGGTGACTACAAGACTTTCGATGAGGTCCAGGTCAAAGATTTTTGTCTGTTCGGTCGGTACAAGGAACTCTACAGGCCATTCCTTGGTTATTTCTTCCATGTCCTCCTCTGTGAGTTTTTAATAGAACTGGAGCTCTTCTTTGTGTTCATCCCCACGTGCAATGATGTAAATGAAATGCCTATCTACGCAGAACTTTTCAAGTGGCCTGAACCTGTGCAGAGTATTCAGCATCATGCGCAGGAAAGATTCAATGGCCCTCTTTATCTGTAAATAATATGTGTGGAACACCACATCGGAGTGCCATTGTTTTTGTATGTCGCTCGAATACCATAGCATAGCGAACTTCACATCTAGTGGTTCAGACGGATCAATTTCAGGGAAGGTCGCTCCTTCCGGCATCTCCCAAGCAATGAAGGTAATGAGAATTAGCAGCCAACTGAAATGGAACTCGTAGCCCTGGTCCTGTGCTTCATGGAAATATTGCTCCAACTAGTTGATGAGGTAGCTCGCCTAGTTCACTTTCATCCCTTCGACACATTTTCCTGCGAGGTCGATGATGAACATCGTGACTTGCGTTGGCCTGTTATTCCTAATGAGATTACTAGCGATCAACTGAAAATATAGGTGCACTGTGTCATTCTGGATAGAAGCTACCTTGTAGCCCTGTTTCCCTTTCTCTACATCGTCGTAAGTTTCTTTTATGCGTTGTGTTAGGGTGCGATCTGCAGCCTTACCTAGCTAAAAATCCTTAGGATCGGGTCCTTTCATGCTTAATCTAGTGATCCGATGGATCAGCGCCAGATCTACTATGATGTGTCAATCTAACCACAGGTAACCACCATGGTATCATGACAAGAGGAGTTTAACGCACGTGTTAACCTCCTGATGTATGTTGAAGTGTGGTATCTTCATCACATTTAGGATGGTTGATCTTGCGATGTCCATGGTCCACAACTGGGGGATTATCTTCAACTGCTTCCCCATTGTCTTTGTCAAGTACTTGTGTGGTGTGAGCATTCCATAGTTCTTGCAGTCTCCTAAGTTGAAGTCAAATATCTTTAGTGTCATAATATGTCCTAACTGTAGTCCAATTACGCGTATCTCCTTCGGCAGGTATGCAGTGATCAGTGTATAGTCGAAGTCCCTCAGGATGCTATCGCGACTAACCACGCCAGCCAGAGGCGGGATATAATCGGGAAGGACTGATGGGATGAGATTCATTTTTTCCAAGTCATCGTGATGCTTGCTTCATTTCCCTGTCGTAGTTCGGGAGGGCCCGGATCGACATGCAGTTGATGGGGATGCTTGCACTCCTCTCTTCGATGAGGCATGTACTCCTACGGACAAGACCTTCTCAACCATGAGGTATATGAGGATTTCTTCGACGGATTTCTCTACTGCGATAAGGTCACCCAACATACACGTTCGAGATTAGATATCTCAGGTCAGTGAACAAACACTCAATCTAACAGAACAGGTGGCGAGGTCTCAATAATCACAATGTGGTAATAGTCCGTTCTCTGTGGGATCGAATAATCACGGTTTGCAAAAGTGTCCCTGATAAGGCATTCGATGAGTTAAATAGCTAACATTGTAATGGGATCCTCCAATGGGTAGGAATGCCTTAATGAATGCGAGTCCATCCATTATGGCATGGTCCCAATGGTTCAATGGAAATGACTCCAGCAATAACTGCAATTCTAGTCGTTTTGGATCATCTTTCCAATGGTCAGGGTGCCTCCAACGGTCATATTTCTTCGTCATGGAGAAGTTTCAGTCAGTGTTGTTCTGCTATTCCTGCGAGGTTCAAGTTCTGCAAACCTTCCTTCTGCGAAGTCCTCTCTAGAACCCCCTGCAAATTTTCTAGCTTTGTTTTCTTCTTACTGATCTTTCTAGCTTTCTTTCCTGTGATTGGTGTCTTTGGATTCCTCTTTCCATTATTGTTCTTATCTTTTCTTAGCATAGTAACTTCACACTATTGAGGATATTTCACAAGGTTTGAGAACAATACTTATTTTCTTACTATTTCTAGAGTAGGTGCTCTACTCTCCTGCATGGATAGGTTCTTTAAGCCTTCTTGTGTTCTTTCAACTTCGGCAGCTAAGTTTCTGGCCCTCAGTTTCTTCGACTTGTCCTCTTGTTCTTCTATTAAGTGCACTATTCTCTTAGCCATGAAATCCTTTAATTCTTGTTTTTTCTATTCTATAGATTCTTCTTCTTGTCTCCTTCGTATATGATCTCTCTCAATCCAAGTTCTTCCTAATAAAAGTGCAAAGAGAGCATTGTTCTCAGAAAACTTAATGACCTCAAATTCGTCTTATGTCGATGTTCCATGAGAAACCATAGGTACATGGGCAAGTCTTCCACATAGGGTTATCAGATTTCCTTTAAAAAATCCTATTCCTCCCAATGAAGGAACCATAGCAGGCTTTCCTAAGATTTACCAAATACTTTCTATCATAATGGTCACCTATGTTTCTGCATCCAATACACAGTCTATGTCGAAGTCTCTTATTCTTGTTTCTATGCACTCTTTCTCTTTTAAAATTTCTGATAAACTGATGTCTCTTTGATCATCCAGTGTTTTTTTCATCTGCAATAATATAGCCTCTGATTCTTTCTAGTTCTTTGGCATATTCTTAGTCTCTTGACCTTCCTCATGGATTTCTTGTCTTATGTTCATATTCTCAACTTTAGAAATCATTCTAGGGCAATCTAAAACTTCATGTCGAGTATCTTTACAACAAAGGAAAATATGACCTCTACCAGGGAATTCCTTAGCAAGATGTCCTAGTCTTCTACAACTATAATAAAGAGTCAATCCTCTCTTTCTCTTAAATGATCCCCAATATTTCTTGTACTACGCACTGGGATCACAGTGATGGACCTGCAAAAAATTCTTTCTAGGATCCTGCATCCACTTGTTAGTCCAAAAATTCTTTATATGCATATGGATAACATATCTTTCACTATTTTTATCAGATCTATTCATATCACGTCTTCTTTCTTCTAGTTGTGCCCTAGTTTTCGAACTATGACGAAATCTATCAAATATACCTAGATCCATTCTTTCAAAACAAAAATTTCCACTTATCTTACCTTTATCAAAGCACAAAGCTTTAAGATCTTACCTCTTTTCTTCATATCAGACTTCTCTTCTTAGCACAAATATTCACAAGTTAAGTAGAGTACTGCACACTGGGGCAACAGATATTATGCACAAAGCTTCCTCTTTTCATCATTTCCCAGGAATCACAGTTTCATGTTCCAGCAACGGAATCATTTGTTGGCACAGGAGAAGACCCAGGGTTCAACGCTTCAACAATGTACCAACAAAACCCTACCTACCGACCCTTTTGGCAACACCTTCAAAGCACATGAAGTCTCGCCCGAGGTATAGGTAGGGGGGTTGCAGGACTCAGATGTCTGCAAATAGGTTGGGACACATATATGTCATTACAACACTTAACAAAACACTTAAACAACAATATGCATTAGTTCTTGAATCTCATTCACATCGTAGATCAACCCTTAATACAGATCAGCGTAGTAACAATAAAGATCAAGTACTTCCCATCACTTAGCACATAGAATTAGATTATATCTAGCATTCATTCACATCATTAATCACTAAGATACAAAATCATATGCATGCATATAACATCAACAACACTAAGAAAATAATCACATAATCAACATCGCACAAAGCACATCAGGACACAGGACATACGTGATTCACCCTAGCATGGGGATACGTCCACCAACTCTTATTCTTTATTATCTTCTCTCAATATTCATACATGCACAGATCCACAAAACCAACTCCTCATAGAACAGGATATCTACACACACCTCACCAAATCCTCCTTCCCTGAGTTAGGTCACAACACAAAGCCTTCTTACACAGTCTGCACACAGGCTTCGTACAATCACTTGCACTTAGCTCTACAAGTCTTAACACATTGTATGCACAAAGCCTCTAACTCTGCACTAAGTCAATTCTACTAGGTCTCTTATTTTCTTACATCTCCTGTATATCTATTTATACATTACAAATGAGGCCTAAACATGGGTAAACCCATGGGCCGACATCCCATACCCATTATATAAACCCTAAACCCAAAAATCCCTCAAAAGGGGGTGAGATCCCGCGATCTCCACTTCGCTTGGTGCTTTGTCTTTGACCAGGCTGTCAAAGTCCCAAAAATGGTCAAACACGACCAAGGTTCTCCAAAACTTGGCCGATGGCAATCAATATTCCACCTGGAGAATATTCTCTTCATTTTGACTAGTTTAGTTGAGTCTAGATGTTGCATTGGTTTTGTCACCATGAAACATTGGTATCATCACCATGATAATTCACATTAGCCTTGGTTTCATCACCATACTGGTGCATTACCCTTGATTTGTTTTATCTACTCCTCACTAAACTTTGTTTCAGTCAGTTAACTGAAGACTAGTTGACTAGTCAATTCAGCTAGGTGGCAGTTCACTCATGTAATTGCCTAAGAGACTAGACTAGGTGGAATTTCACTCCCTTAATTGTTGGTGTGTGTCCAAATCACTATAGACCACCACTATGGAACATTGTCTCTCCTCTGGTTTCCATTGATTGAGTTATACAGAGTATATCATGTGTAAATTATTCATTATTCAAAACGGTTAATGAGAATTCTTCCTTTCCTTTCTCTCTTGCTTCTTCTTTCTCAATTTATCTCTGAAAATGTGTGTGGTATTTTCTATATAGATATATTATGTGTAGGTTCAACACATTTACATGGTATCAGAGCCAACGGACTGCTAAGAAAAAGCTACACCAATTTTTTTGCAAGTACAAAAGATTGAAGATAGCAGAAAGATGGATTTCCCAAAAGAATCCATTCTTACACCTTAAAATTACTTTGCATGGAAGGAGAAAATAGTCATACATATCTGAAACAGAGGAGTATATAGGTTAGCCTTGAATATAGACACGGAACTGACATTAGCCATAGAAAAATCCAAGTATCTAAATTGAATGGATGAAGCATTCAGAACGATTTGCAGTCTTATTTCTCCCGTTCTCTTTTTTCACATATCTTCCTATAAAACACCCAATGAAGCCTGGACCACCTTGGAAGGTGTTAGCGATCAAAAAGTGCACCGCTATTTTTTAGTGTTTTCTTAAACTTCTACGCTCATTTTTTAAAAAATAAAAATTCTAGCCAGTACTTTATCTCCAAATCCTTGACCTAGCTCCCATTGATCTTTACTTGATAGTCTTGTCACTCTGTATATATTCTAAATCTCAAAAAATCCTTTCTCTGCGGTTTCACCAGCTTTTCCGCCTTGAATTTTGTTAGTTAGCCATTGAAAGCTCTAATTTTCAATGGATAATTGTTTGTAGATGCGCTTCATGTGCCAGTAAAAGACCTGAGTTGGCAAAAAACAAATAAAATCTTTGTTGGTTAATAAACCTAGTTGTATTAGCTTTTATATTTTCACATGCAAATATACAGTTTTGTTATGAAGTGGTGGGTGATCGAAGGGATCCTAAAACCTAAGCCACATATTCACATATGCCAAATTCCAAGTTTGCAAATCAGATGTGTTCAACACAAAGCCTAAGCGCTCCAAGTCACGAGTCAAGACAAATCACTGACTAAACTCCATGTCACACAAGTTGAGTCACACATAAGGTTACAAAGATCAGCGTTGAGTGCCTAGCTCCTTTCCTATTCACTTCATCGAAATAGCAAGATTAAATTTGGTGCATATAAAGGTCTTGAGCTTTTGAATCTCCACGCATGAAGGATTATTTCATTGAGAAAATAATAAAAAAGGCAGAGATATCATGTGCCCTATTTATATGCAGAAGAATTCAAACCATCGATGGTGCAATACACAGATATCTAAGCAATACTTCCAAGTGTAATATTAAGTGTCACAGGGAAAATATAGGGTCGATATTCCATTTGTGACAACGCAAGTGTGCAAGTTTAATGATCTGGGTTAGATGCCTGCATTAAGGGAAAAATGACACTGAGAATACAGCAGATCTTATTGTCTAATCTATAGACCTTTTTCTACGAAAATCAAAGAGGGTCATCTCATTTGTCAAAGACATGAAGATCAATGGCTCCTAGCCTTGGTTTCCAGATCATTGAAGTTTGAATGAGTCAACACTTGCAGGTTTGTGGTGGAATTTGTCAGGGCTTGCAAGAATGGAATCCAGATTTTTAGATAGCAAAGGAAATGCCATGATTCAAGCCATGAATTAAGCCATCACGCCAAGCTAATTTATGATTTGGATGCCCAATTTTGCAGGCAGAGAATAAGTGTGTAGTTGTCCTATGGTGACAAGAGATTGACATATAAGTTGATTTAATAAACAATCTTGCAGAAGCCGATTTGGGTATCTAGTGTTGCACAGTTTGAGGTGAATCATTCCGTGATCGTTTTTGACATCAGGTCATGTTTCCAAAAATAGATTTCGATATTCTTTTGGTTGCATAGATCCAAAACAATGTTTCTATGTTCTTCTCTGAGTCTCCCACAAACCCTTATCTTCGATGCATTGATATTGAGCATTTTGAATGGATCAAACAAGATTATGTGTGCCTAATTGACCCTGCTGACATTAATTCTCTTAAATTGGTTTTGGAGCAGATGTTTCACATCGAGTTGTAAGATATCCATTGTCAATACCTAAATCAAATCATAAATGTGTTAGCAGTGGAGAACAGGTAAAGAAAGTCACAGTATCAATACATATGAACAAAAAACTCTTTGTCAATTTATATGGAGCTTCGATGCACAGTTTTATTATGGAAATAGTTGAAAACACATGTTATAGGGACATATGCTCACGTACTCGATTTTTATGGAGTTTATATGAAGTTGCAGCATTGAAATGATAATCCAAAGCAGTAAAAGGATTGAAAGATAGTAATTAAAGGAATATGTATCCTCTTTCTGTTTCATCTTTTGAGGCGACAGAGAAGGGAAAGAGATCAAGTGAATTTTCTATTTTGATCAAGATATTGCCCAGCTATGAATTTTCTATTTTGATCAAGATATTGCCCAGCTATTAAAGTAAGATCTTAAGTGCCTTGTCATCACCTTGGAAGTCATTGAAGATGTCAAATATTGTTGAAGCTATCGAAGAGTGTTGGAGACTTATTTGATAAGGGTTTAAACCTTAAAAATCAGGATTTGATCTTACACATCACCTTGATTTGATCTTGTTCTATTATAAGTATATTAGATACAGTTTTATAGGATCTGAACTGTTTTGTAAAACTTATTTAAGACGATAGAGGCCATAGCCAACAGTGGTTCGATTTTGGATACATAAATACTTATTGTAAACAGACTTTTCAGTATGATAATACAAATCACAGTTTTCTCTCTCTATTGATGTCAGATTCTCACATTTCCTTCTGTACTCTTATTCAAGTTGTTTTAGCTGCAGATCATTGTCATCTCATTGGTTAGCTCATAGCTTGATTAATAGTTTCTCATCATTGTTTATTAAACCCTACATTTGTATTTGGTTTATAAGCATTGTTTTCTCACCCACTTAAAAGCTATCATCTTATTATTGATCCTTGAGAGCATTGGTTCATTTGATTCTCTTTTTGACTGTCTGAATACCATCTGTAATTGATTTATCCCATTGATCCACACATACAAAAACAGAAAAACAATTTTACCTTAAGTTACCAAGCATCTTTGACCCACAACCTCAAAGAGTTTCTTGGAGTGATAGCAAATTGGCGTCGTTGCGGGGGAGAGGAGATTGAAGCTCAGCTTCCCTGGGAGACAACATTAGATCTACTCCTTGATGATAGACAAGGATTAGACATTACATTGGTTGTAATCATCTATTCGGTGACTCCATGAAGGACGAATTCAGTGGCAACTCCATTGTTCAGAAATCTATTGGTGACTCCACTGGTATGACATGAACCAGATCTTTGCTAAGAGGTATGCGTTCTATGATTTTTCAAAAATTGTTGGTTTGCCTAATCTAGTGCCTAGTAGAGATGAATGGGAAAATAGTCTTCCCAGATTTCGAGGAGAAGAGTGGGAAGTGCCAGCTGAACATTTGTTGGACTTTCATGATTACATGCATTGATTACAAGTTGTGCATGAGGATGTTTAGATACGGCTCTTCTATTTCTCATTAGAGGGAATTGCTCATGATTGGTACCAGTCTCTTCCTTATGCCAGTATCAACTCTTTGGCATATTTTCATGTTTCTTTTCATGTGTTTTGTAAAGACCATTTTCCAAATGATCTTCTCTATCCTGAGTGTTGTCATGAATTTCATTTATTGACTAAAGATTCAGATGTTCATGAAGAGTATGATGTTATAGAGAATACTCTTCATTATCAAGAGATTGATGATTCACATTATGATAACCATTGTGATTCTTTTAACATTGTATTAAATACATATTTTAAATATGGTTGTGATGAATATCTGATTATCCCTTTTGAAAATTTGAAAAATGATGAGCAGATTGACATATCAGCAGGAGATAATTTCAAATCTACGGCAAATACTAAGGGAAGCTTTGAGTTTCCAAATTTGCAGAAAAAGGCGGTTTGCAGCAGACATGAAGAGGAATATGATAAGTATAAGGGTCCAGATCAGCGGTCCATCCTATATGTTTCTCCAGTAAGGGTTGAGAAACCTACATTCAACAATGAGATCAGTAAAGGCAGCCTGAAACAAATTTTCATCTTTCAGTTGGATCAACAGCAAGGAGAAGTATTTAATTGTGAGTTTGATGACCCTATTGCTGACTATTGCAATTCTATAATCAACATAAATGTCCAAATACTTTTTTCAGATGAAAGTAGGCTTTGTCATCTTCTCAAATTGCATTGCCACAAGCTATGGTCTTTTTTATTTTTCGATTCAATATCAAGTATGATACTAGCAAGTCAATTACTTTCTTAGTTGCTTTGGAAATTTAGTTTTACTTGATCAATCTGCCTCTACTAGTTAGTATAGGAGTAGGAAGAGGAATAATCTTTCCATATGAGCAGTTAGATCTTTTTCAGTTGTTGATTTCATGAATAAGCAGGGCAAGCTACAGGCAGGTTATAAGCAGGCTACAGGTTTGCAGAAGAACAATTGCAAAGTCCAGATGACTCCATAGCCCAATGATAAAGGTGACTGGAACTACTAGGTTCTTGGAAACCTCGCAAGGAGGTCTTCATCCCAGTTGGAGCCAAATGTAGGCAATAAAAAAATGCACCGCTATTTTTGAGTGTTTTCTTAAACTTCTACGCTCATTTTTTAAAAAAGAAAAATTCTAGCCAGTACTTTATCTCCAAATCCTTGACCTAGATCCCATTAATATTTACTTGACAGTATTGTCACTCTGTATATATTCTAAATCTCAAAAAATCCTTTCTCTGCGATTTCACCAGCTTTTCTGCCTCGAAATTTGTTAGTTAGTCGTTGAAAGCTCTACTTTTCAACGGCTAACTATTTCAAGATGTGCTTCCTGTGCCGGTAAAAGACCTGAGTTGGAAAAAAACAAATAAAATCTTTGTTGGTTAATAAACTTAGTTGTATTAGCTTTTATATTTTCACATGCCAATATACACTTTTGTTATGAAGTGGTGGGTGCTCGAAGTGATCCTAAAACCCAAGCCACATGTTCACATATGCCAATATCCAGGTTTGCAAATCAGATGTGTTCAACACAAAGCCTAAGCGCTCCAAGTCACGAGTCAAGACAAATCATAGCCTAAGTGCTCCAAGTCACGAGTCAAGACAAATCATTGAATAAACTCCATGTCACACAAGTTGAGTCACACATAAAGTTACAAAGCTCAATGTTGAGCGCCCAGCTCCTTTCCTATTCACCTCATCGAAATAGCAAGATTAAATTTGGTGCATATAAAGGTCTTAAGATTTTGAATCTCCACGCATGAAGGATTATTTCATTGAGAAAATAATAAAAAAGGCAGAGATATCATGTGCCCTATTTACATGCAGAAGAATTCAAACCGTCGATGGTGCAATGCGCAGATATCTAAGCAATACTGCCAAGTGTATTATCAAGTGTCATAGGGAAAATATAGGGTTGATATTCCATTTGTGACAACGCAAGAGTGCAATTTTAATGATCTGGGTCAGATGCATGCATTAAGGGAACGATGACACTGAGAATATAGCAGATCTTATTGTCTAATCTACAGATGTTTTTCTACGAAAATCAAGGAGGGTCATGTCATTTGTCAAAGACATGAAGATCAATGGCTCCTAGCCTTGGTTGCCAGATCGTTGAAGCTTGAATGAGTCAACACTTGCAGGTTTGTGGCGGCATTTGTCAGGGCTTGCAAGAATGGAATCCGAATTTTTAGATAGCAAAGGAAAAATAGATTTCGACATTCTTTTGGTTGCAGAGATCAAAAACAATGTTTCTTTGTTCTTCTCTAAGTCTCCCACAAACCCTTATCTTCGATGCATTGATATTGAGCAGTTTGAATGGTTCAAACAAGATTATTTGTGCCTAATTGACCCTACTGACATTAATTATCTTAAATTGGCTTTGGAGCAGATATTTCACATTGAGCTGTAAGATATCCACTGTCAATACCTAAATCAAAGCATAAATGTGTTAGCAGTTGAGCACAAGTAAAGAAAGTCACAATATCAATACAGATGAACAAAAAACTCTCTGTCAATTTATATGGAGCATCGATGCACAGTCTTATTATGGAAATAGTTGAAAACACATGTTATAGGGACATATGCTCACGTACTCGATTTTTATGGAGTTTATATGAAGTTGCAGCATTGAAATGATAATCCAAAGCAGTAAAAGGATTGAAAGATAGTAATTAAAGGCATATGTATCCTCTTTCTGTTTCATCTTTTGAGGCGATAGAGAAGGGAAAGAGATCAAGTGAATTTTCTATTTTGATCAAGATATTGCCCAATTGTTAAAGTAAGATCTCAAGTGCGTTGTCATCACCTTGGAATTCATTGAAGATGTCAAATATTGTTAAAGCTATCAAAGAGTGCTGGAGACTTATTTGATAAGGGATTAAACCTTAAAAATCAAGATTTGATCTTACACATCACCTTGATTTGATCTTGTTCTATTTTAAGTATATTAGATCCAGTTTTATAGGATCTGATTTGTTTTGTAAAACTTATTTAAGTTGATAGAGGCCACAGCCAATAGGGGTTTGATTTTGGATACATAAATACTTATTGTAAATAGACTTTTCAGTATGATAATACAAATCACAGTTTTCTCTCTCTATTGATGTCAGATTCTCACCTTTCCTTCTGTACTCTTATTCAATTTGTTTTAGTTGCAGATGATTGTCATCTCATTGGTTATCTCATAGCTTGATTAATAGTTTCTCATCATTGTTTATTAAACCCTACATTTGTATTTGGTTTATAAGCATTGTTTTCTCACCACTTAAAAGCTAACATATGATTATTGATCGTTGAGAGCATTGGTTCATTTGATTCTCTTTTTGACTATCTGAATACCACTTGTAATTGAGTTATCCCATTGATCCACACATACAAAAACACAAAAACAAGTTTACCTTAAGTTACCAAGCATCTTTGACCCAAAAACTCAAAGAGTTTCTTGGAGTGATAACAGAAGGGATATTTGGAAAATAGGATGAGATGAGGGGAAACATGATGGAGGTGGAATTTATCACATTGTATCCAAAAATATTTGAAAATATCCAAGATTTCTTTACAAAATTCAAGGATTTATTGTCGTAACTCAAAGCTTGCAAGCTTGATAAATCTAAGGGGGAGAAACAAATGGTGTTCACCATTCTCTCCAAACTTGGTCCTGAATCTCCATGTTCATATCAACATTCCATTCATTCAAATTCACCTCTGGAGCCACCTGGAAGATGCCTTCTCTTAAGGACTTTATCAAATTCTGCATCTGCAAGATGCAAGATGAAAGCCATAAATATCATAAATATAAAGATAAATACAAAAAGAAAGCTCATGCACATCTGAAGAAGGGAGGGTACTCAAAATCCTTCACCAATGCCTCTGAATCCAAAGGTCAAAAGGGAAGAAAAAGAGAGAAATGCATGTACTTCCATAAAAGATTCCATCCAGAATATGCATGCATGTAGAAAAAAATAGATCTAATGACTCAAATACTTCATCAAAACAACCTTGGAGATTGCATCCCCGAGGGTGCCAAGAATAAGAAGCCAGAAGATCAGAATCTCAAGAAAGGAAATTCTAGCCATGCCTTGATTGTCATCAACTCCTCTCTTGATGCTTGGATCATAGATTAAGGTGCATCACATGACATGGCTGCCAAAAAAATAGTTTATACTTCATTGGATTCATGCAAAGGTCCTCCTATTCTAATGGGGGACAAATATCTAATCGAGGTCACCAGCAAAGGAAGGATTGAACTCACCAACGGAAGCTTCGAGAATGTGTTGCACGTTCCCAAACTTGTCATCAATCTTCTCTCTGTGTATCATATGAAAAATTTCGGCACCGGAAAGAAAGTCATATTCACACCAAATGCAGTGGACATCTATGACACTCAAACCAATTCCAGGGTTGTTACCAATGAGGTAAATCATCAATCTAGATTGTATACATTTTCTAAATTTATTGAACTTGATTCATCTTTACTGCTTACCCGTGCTAATGAAAGTAGTAGGATATGGCACAAAAGGTTCAGACATTTGAATTTCAGATATATGCAACATCTTAGCAAGAAAATATTGGTTGATGGTCTACCAGACATCCATTTCTCCAAAGGAGTTTGTGAGGGATGTGTTCTTGGAAAACACCCTCAAGAGAAATTTGACAAAGGAAAGACTCAAAGAGCTTCCTCTCCTTTAGATCTGATCCATAATGACCTCATGGGTCCTTTTCCACATCCATCTATCAGAAAAGTGAGGTTTTTTCTCATTTTTTTTTATGATTTCTCACGTTTCACGTGGATTTACTTTCTCAGGCAAAAATCCAAGGTCTTTAAACACCTCAAATATTTCAAAGCCCTTGTTGAGAAACGGTCCAAAAAGAAAATAAAAGTCCTTCGAACTAATAACAGGGGAGATTATGTCAATCATAAGATCCAAAATATTTTCCATGAGGCAGGGATTCAGTTGCAGCACAGAGTTCCCTATACTTTGCAGCAAAACAAAGTTGATGAGCGGAAAAACAGATCTCTAAAAGAGATGGCATCTTGCATGCTACATGCAAAGTCACTACCACAGAGACTATGGGCCGAAGCACTTAATTGTGCAACCTACATCCAAAACAGATCTCCCCTTAGATATTTCAAGGATAAGACCCCCTACGAGGCTTGGAGCAGCGTCAAACCGGAAGTGACCCACTTTCATATTTTCAGTTCACGTGCATGGGCTCGGATTCCCTCTGAAAAGAGGAAGGCACTTGATCCATAGAGCACTGAGTGTATTTTTGTTGGATACCTTGATGGTGTGAAGGGATACATACTTATTGACATTTCCTCGAACCATCTCATCATTGAGTGAAGTTTCCAATTCAAGGAAAGTGTCTCGCATGTACCTCAGCAACCGCATGCAGACAACTTCATTCTTCTACTTGTCCGAGACAATGAGCATGCACATGTCGACTCTTATTCAGATGAGATTTTTTATTCATAGGACTTAGATGATCCAGATACAGAGTCAGTACAGTCATATGCAGATTCAGATCATCCATATACAGATGTAGAGGAAGAGCATAGGCCCAAGTGGAAACAGACTACTCTTCAGGATGCAAGGGATCTTGTTGGTGATCTAGCCGATACTAGGAGGAATTGATCCGATTTCAAGGAGCCTCCTATTTCAATCACTACCATTGAACCATTGTCCTCCAGGCATATTTTCTTGGTTCAGTATTCATATCCACAGTCTTATGGAAAGGCTACTGGAAATCCCTTTTGGGAATCTTCCATGCAGGAGGAGTACAACTCCCTCCTTGAGAACTAGACTTGGGATCTAGTTCCCCTTCCTTCTAGAAGGAAACTTGTCAAATGAAGATGGGTCTACAGGACCAAGAGCACAACGAATGGACAGATTAGTAGATATAAATCCAAGCTTGTTTCCAAATGCTTTCAGTGGGTGCATGGCATTGACCATGATGAGACCTTCGCTCCATTAGAGAATATGGATTCCATACATTTGGCACTTACCATTGCGGTGGCCAAGGGATGGGAAGTACATCAAATGAATGTGACGAATTCATTTATTCATGGTGATCTCTCTGAGGATATCTATATGGAGCATCCCCAGGGATTTATGCAGAATTCATCTTTCGTCTGTCGACTGAAGAAATCTCTTTATGGCCTCAAGCAGGTTCCGAGGGCATGGTATGCCAAGATGGAATCCTACCTTTTTTCATAGAACTTTATACGTTGTAAATCAGACCTAAATGTCTACATGCTCATAATGGTTGATTCACTTCTACTCTTAGTTCTATATGTTGATGACTTGTTGATCACCGGTTGCTCGACTTCAGCGATTGTTGCAGTCAGGATGATTCTACATGATAGGTTTTTGATGATGGAATGGTTCTCCTACACTTCTTCCCTAGACTCGAGATCAGTCGGGATGCATCAAGCATCAAACTATCTTAGTCCAAGTATGCACGAGATCTCCTTAAGAGATTTCACATGACAGACTACAAATCTTCTTTGACTCCTTTCCTACCAGAAGTCAATTTTGAGGATGGAGGGGCCACTCCACTGATTGACAACACACTGTACAGACAGCTAGTGTGGATCTTGTTTTATCTCACATACTCCAGACCAAACCTCTCCTATGCAGTTGGTGCAGTTTCTAGGTTCATGCAAGAGTCGCATGAGCTACATTAGAAGGTTGCAAAGTGTATCTTTCGATATGTATAGGGCACCATCACCTTTGGGATTCATTATGAAACAGACTCTACGTTAGATCTCATTGGGTTTACTAATTGTGACTAGGTTGGCGATAACATTGATCATAAGTCCACATATGGTTACTCACTTAGTCTTGGTTTTAGGCCTCTCTATTGGTTGAGCAAGAAGCAGGCTATTATTTCTCTTTCTTCGGTCGAGGTAGATTACAGAGGGGTAGTTAACATAACCATTTAGGCTATGTGGCTACAGCATTTTCTCATTGAGTTGGGAATTTAGTTTCATCAATTGATCGTCATCTAGTGTGACAACCAGAGCACTATGAAGTTTTGCAGAGATCCATTTCAGAGGTAGTGGACGAAGCACATCGAGATCCACATGCACTACATCTGGGACTTAGTACAGGATGGGATCATTGACCTACAGTTATGTCCTTCAACAGAAAAGATGGCAGACATCTTCACTAAGACCTTCACTAAGCAGAAGTTCCACTCTTTGTGAATCCATCTTGGAGTGAAGGACATAGTTGACTAGCAACTGTTAGTTCTTCTTTTTACATACATTTTACCTTGAGGGGGGGGGGGGTTCCCATGATTTTTTCCCTCTTTCCTCACTTTATTTCAGTGTATATTTTGTATTTGGGTACCTAACATCGCCTCATTGTCAGGACCCATTCTTTATTTTCACCATAGTGATGTTCAGGGGGGGTGTTGGAGTTATATCACACACACCTAGGATTTATTTTTCCTAAGGTACTAAGGTTTTTCCTATGTTTATTAGTAATTATCCAGTCTCCTAAAGTTGATGGGAGAATATTCCACTTGGAGAATATTCTCTTCAGTTGACACTTCAGTTTGACTAGTTGAGTTGAGTCTAGATGTTGCATTGGTTTTGTCACCATGCAACATTGGGATCATCACAATGCTAATGCGCATTAGCCTTGGTTTCATCACCATAATGGCACATTACCCTCTATTCATTGATCTACTCCTCACTACACTATGTTTCAGTCAATTAACTGAAGACTGATTGACTAGTTAACTCAACTAGGTGGCATTTCACTCCTATAACTTCCTGAGAGACTAGACTAGGTGGAATTTCACTTCTGTAACTATTGGTGTGTGTCCATATCACTCTATACCACCACTATGGTGCATTGGTTCTCCACCATTGTGCATTTATTGAGTTATATAGAGTATATCATGTGTAAATTATTCATTATTCAAAACGATTAATGAGAATTCTTCCATTCTTTTCTCTCTTGCTTCTTCTTTCTCAATTTCTCTCTGCAAATGTGTGTGGTATTTTCTAGCTAGATATATTATGTACAGTTTCAACACATTTACACAACCTTCTCATTTGAACATGAGAACCCCAACATGGATTTATCACTTAAATGGATAAGAGGGGTGATATTTATTGATGAACCAGAGGTTGAACTCATGACCGAGTATCAACAACAGAACAGACAGATAGTCAAGGAACTATTGTCATTCTATCATGTGGAATAAGAAGCAACAGATGAAGATGACCCACGCAACATTCATATTACATAAATTGAAGGAGAAAGAGAAGTGGAAGGTCCATCTTTGGAATCATAAGTATTTGTTGCACCTATCAAAGTGAAGAAAGTCAACATTGGCACAACTGATAATCCTAAAATGGAAAGTATTGGAGATTATTGGGATGAAAAAATAGTGGAAAGGATAACAGATTTACTACGTGAATACAGTGACTTGTTCCCCACAACTTTTACAGAGATGAAAGGCATAACCGGAGAACTAGGAGAGATGAAGATACCTCTCAAATCGGTGGCTATATCTGTTAGAAAGAGACCTTATAGACCAAATCCAATATATAAGAATAAATCGACATAATGTTGGAAGTTGGCACCACAGAACCAGTGGAGGAATCTGAATGGATAAGCCCTATGGTATTGTTGAGCACTCAACACACCCTAAAAAAAAATCCTCCGTCAAATTTTTACTTTTTTGGGTACCACTTGATCTTCTACACTATATGATTTCATTTCATTCTTATAAAATGTTTTGTCTTTGCTTATTTTCATGACTCTCATCACCCATTAAGGTTTGCTTGAACTTATGAAACCTCATGACTAAAAAATACATTAACACCTGAATAAAGAATCGACAGCCAAACACTTCATCGAACACGCTCGGGGTTGACATCGGAAGGAATTCAAAGAATGAAAAGGAACCACTCAGAAAATATCAGCCACCAAGCGTCGATATCCATCAGCATCGACAAAAGGAAGTTTTGATTTTCACATAAATATATCGTCAATAGCCGATTCCGCTTCGGCATCGGTAAAATATAGTATGGGACAGGATTTAATGAAGAACGGAAAGACATCACCGACATTTGATGCCCAACGCACTTATCGAAATCGTGAAAAACCTAGAAGGATTGCAACAACCATTTCGACCGCAATAAAATTCATTCTCGATCGTCGATTCTCGACGGGTCTTCGGCATCGGGACTTTTTCAAGGGAGTCAATATGAAAAAACTTGATAGGTTTATCGTCGATCATTGACCCTTGATATTTTTTCAGCATCAGTACTATAAGGTTTTTTTTAGAACTAATAAGTTAAGGAAAGTCCTGACTCTGATTAATACATGCTAATTAAGTCACCGATATTCAGCGCCACGTGTCTTTACCCGGTACGAGGATCGTACGGTCTAGTTTTATCCCAAGACATTCTTGGTTCCCTAGGTCTAAGTCACACCTTTGAGTCATACTTTGCCACGGCAGTATTGTACAGTAAGATTGATCAGCGTTGGAGATTTTTGCAAGAGGATTTCTCCTGATAGAACAAGCACAAAGAGTAATCGATCAATTGTAGGGAAACCAAGGCCTCGTAGAAATAACAAGGTTCCCTACCAACAACCCAATCGAAATATGGGTAGGTCCAAGTGGCAAAGAGATAATACAAATTGACTAAATCACCGGGTTAGATAACCCTGAATTTACAAAGCCACAGGTCGGATCACCGGGGGACGTTTCAGCTCAGCCAGAGATAGAAAGGACATTAGGGAGAGAAAATTCACCAAACCCACTCCATGACTTAATAACAATATATGACGATGAGGAGAGTTCGAAGGTGTCCTTGGTGACTCCGGTGTAGATCACAGAGGAAAAGGAACCCGAGAAGGCATCTTCCCCAGCTCCTGACGTTCAAATTCAAGGCCTTATGCATAATGACCAGGAGGTCGAAAGTGTCTTAGACATTGAGCTACTCAATGTACCGGAGACCCAAGCGGATAGCCCGAAGGACTAGCCAGGGTCAATTGAACAAGAAGAAGAAGTTCCACAGTAGGAAATCAACATCTCAACAGCCAATTATCAAGTAAGTACCAAGCCTGCCCCTGATACTTCAATTTCAGCCGGTACTTTACTTCCCGATGAGAAACAACTCTGGATTGATCCATCCTCATCACCACAGAGAAAAAAATGATTAGCATGGAGCATGACAAGACATATGAGATTATCGGCGCAGGGATGGAAATCACAGATGCCACCCTAGATAAAGCAAAAAGGGATGAAGTGGAGTTGGTTGTTGCGCTGAAGGATTTGGAACATCTAAGCCATTTGGTGAAATATTATCACGACTCCACACAGGCCATGGTGTTCTTGAGAAGCTAATTCCAAGATGCCTATAGTAAATTCACAAATGAGCAGCACATGTTCACTGTAGGAATAGTTGATTTCCAAGAAGACACCCTCATGGCATTGGTGACGTGCAAAGACATGGAAAGATGGTATGAGAAAGCACACCAAGAAGTGGAAAGGATCGAATACATCAGCATCGTTTAGTAGGGCCAAGATGCCAAAAACACGGCATTCGGATACTAAGGGATAGCATCATTGATTGTATAAATAATTCGCCCAACTACTGGGTGAAAATGGCCCAAGAACCTCACCAGGAAATCCAAGAGAAATGGGTTGAGTGAAAAAAGATATGGACCAAGATCAACTAGGCAATGAGAGACATCGGCCTCCCAGAATTTGGCACACCTGATGACTTTGTCGACTTGCACGACATAGTCAAATTACATGCCGAACAAGACTCATCGTGGGCTGCGGAGATAACAAAGGTGGCGAACATGGTGCCAGGAAAAGTACATCATTTTATGGAGCATTCGATAAAGGATCGAACAATGCTATGGCAGTTAAGTGCTAAAGTAATCAAATATCGAGCACAGGCAGTGGAGATAAAGGAGATCCTTTCAGCCCCGATGGACCAACACAAGTTCTCGTACGCCAACACGTGCGAGGAACTCTTCGTCAAATGGTCGAAGTATGAGAAGAGTCATCCACTCAAGTGAGATCATTTGATGACTCTTATAAGACTAAGAGATGAAAGTGCCATGTGGCAATTGTTTTTGTTTTACTTAGCTGCACTTTTGATAGTTATTTTTAGTTAATAATAAGTTATAAATAAGAGGATCGACATGTTAGAAGTGGTCGATGTTTTTTGCAAAGACCCTCATTTTTGGATTGTAAAGAACTATTTTGGAGCTGCCTTAATTGAGAAGTCATGTTTAGGACCAGAGACAAAAAGAAATTGTTTTTCATCAAAAGCATGTATGATTGGATCTAAAGAAGAATTATTTTCGATTTCATCTCATCAATGGATGTTGTAATGAGTAAGAGCCTCTGAATCTGTTGATAAGTTATCTAATTCAATTTGTTTATAGTTATTGTTTCTAATGATGAAGAGTAAATCATTGTGTTAATATGTGATCGATGATTAGAGTTAAGAAAACTATTTTTCTTGTCGTCGTTTATTACATGTATGTTTTTCTTTTGATACTTGTATCTCAGGCAATAATTAGAGCACCAATGGGTTAATGTATTATTACTAGACTTGTTGTAGGTGTAAGAATCATTGTCTGCATGCTTGAGTATGAGGGTTATCCCGAACTCAGTGTTATCATTGAAATTTCATCCGCAAATGGTTACAGGAATCCAACATCTCCAAACACCTATTAGTTCACCTAGAGTCCAAAAAATAATTTTCAAAAGGCACAAACTATACAACTGGTTATAAAATTAACATGTGCATAAATACTATAGGAAGCGCGCGCACGTGCGCATGCCAAAAAATCCAAATGAGAGCACATGCGCCCGATGCACGTCTGTGTACGATAATAGCCGCGCACTCCTGTGAACAACACATTTATGGTTCTTGTCATCCCCTCACCCACTTTTTCTTCCGCTCCCAAGTCGATTTGACCCTCAAATCCAAGATGAATCCGAGTGGGGGGCTGGTCAAATACCTAAGGGTTCCCTAAAGGGCCCCTTGTTCACACTAAAGACTGGGTGAATAATGCCTCAAATATTTGCTATAAAAAGAGGCCATGGGTGCACTTTGAATTCAATAATCTCATTGTATTGTTATGTTACCTCTATTCTCCTACAAGGAACCTCTTTCCTTCTTGGAGCATACTAGCATCATCTCATTAAGCTATTCACTTCACCTCTTGAGGGAATAAGCTTGGATTTCTTCACCATTTCCTTTCTAGTTTTCCATTTGTAAGAAGAGATCCCACATAGGGGACTCAAGAACCCTCCCTTAGAGGAAGAGGAAGAGGGGATCCATAAGTCCCCCTTTTTCTTTGGTGTTTTCCCACTAATATAATCTCTCCATTGGTGGCATGAATATTGGCCAATTGTTTCATTGATTTTGGTTCTAATTTCCTTATGCTTTTTAGTTTCATTTATTTAGTTGTTATTAGCTTAGTTGTTTGTTTATTTCATGTGATTGAGTCATTTGATTCATGCACTAACTTATTTCTTGTTCAACTAACCCAACTGGACTTGCAAGTGTCCCTCTTTTGCTCATTTAAGTGGTGAAAAGGATACAATAGATTGGCAACCATACTGGGGAAAGGTATCAACTTCCTCCCTATTTGGGTTGTTTGATCACTTCTTTTTTATCTATTTACCTTGCAGAGATCATAATCGGCCTAGCCCATCCTGCAAAGAGATAAATTTGGAGCTGGAAGAGGATAATTCCACTTAAAATTTCCCTCCCGAATGTGTATCAGAACATGTGCGGGTTTTCCAACCCACAAGCGCACCTTCTAAGCATTATGCACCAAAAGCACTGTGTTTCCCAACACATTTTGCGCACAGTGCGCCAACAGCTCCTTGTTTCTCTACGCATTGACGCCACATCCACCTTTGTCTAAACTATGACCCACGCATCTGTCCAAAGTCTTGAAATTGTAAGAATTTTTTGTGATTTTTGAAGGCCCCTAGCCTTCAAAGTCTTGTTGTTATGCAATTTGTAAATGTACCACACTTATATTCCCTCTCCACATGAAGAGTTAGTCAAAACATATGCACTTAGGAGGTTAAAAAGAACCATATTTCTCCTATTTTTCTTTCATTTTCCACATGGATGGTGTGTTTTGATTGTAAAAGTTAAGTTAAGATCATTTGTTGTCACATATATAAACACTTGCATTGGGACCAGAAAACTAACTTCAATCATTGAGTATGTTCTTCTCTCGCACCATAGAGCGATATTGAGAATCAGAAAAATGATTGAGAGAAGATTTCATCTCCCTTAAAAACAAAATCTTTAGGAGAGGACAAATCCCCCCTAGGGCCCCTCTTAGTTTATTTTTCAAAACATCTTAAATTTGTAAGGGCCCATACATGCCCACATGTTGCAAAGATAGGATAGTTTTTGAAGCTACTTTCTTAGTTTCCATTACTACAGGACTTAAAGGTTATTGTAACGGGTCAATACATGCCCACATGCTTGCAATATAGGATAGTCCTTTGAAGCTTTCTTAGATTAAATCACATTGTGGAGTTTAAATATTAGTAAGGACCCATATGTCCACATGCTAGTTCTTTAGGGACTTTAAAATTCCGCAAGGTTGTACCAATGGCATCTAGTAAGATAGGTAATCAAGACTTGTAAGGATCACATGAAGTCCACATGCTACAAGGTGACACCTAACTTATTAAAAATTTGGCACATTTGTTCACTTTCTCACACACAAAGTCACTACTCACTCACACAATTTCATCTCAAATTGTGGTGGTTGAAGTAGGTTTCCTCCAAAGGGATTATGAAATGTCCCACTATTTCTTGAGGGAATTATCCACTCCCACTTAATTCAAACGAGATTGGTTTGCACCCCCAATATCTCAAACAACCACATCTAAAAAAAAATCTAAAAACTCACTAAGTTTTCCTCCACAGGAGGTGCCAAAAGAATTCTTTTATTCTAGGTAGGATCTCAGGGATAGGCATCCAAATAACTCCTCGTTATCTGGTTCTCACATTTTCAAACATTAGAAGCTAACAAAAAGGGAACTTTAAAATCATCCAAGTCAAGTGTCCCTAACACCATAAGGCAAGGAGATACCCATGAAGGGTTGAAGGCCGAGGTTTGGTTGTTCTATGTGTCCCCCCTTGAGGCACCCACCACTTGGAAGGGATCCATCTATTGACCCATTTCTGAGGCTGAAAATCTAAATGTTGCTTTGACCGAGGTACCTAGTGACCAAAAATTAGGACATCTACCCAGGTGGAAATTGTGGGCTTCAATTGCACCTTGATCGTATTTTGTGTGGCTATTGGGAAATATCGCCAGTTCTTTCGAGATATGCACCCTCTACCCCTCATTATAACCGATTATTTCATCCTTCACTAGTTGCTCTTCCTATGTCTTCAAACCCCACTGTTGAGTGCTATTGGAAGGTCACATTATGTCTTTTTTCTTCTTTTTTCTTTTTCTTTTTTTTTTTCTTTTTTTTTTTTGTATGGACGCGAGCATTTATTTTCTCTATTCTCCCACACAAACAAAATCCACCTACCCACATGTATGTTTCTTTTCAATTGATGAATGTATGATTCTCTTTTGATTACATGTGATTGTGAGATATATTGTGAAGGTCTGGATTATACAAGTCTCTTGTTCATTACCTTCTCTCATCACCATTTTTCACACATTTCAATTTGCTAGTCGGAAATCATAGGGGACCCACAGAATCCCCATTGTTCCAGATGCTTGCAAAATCTCCCTCCTATATTAGGAGGATTTCCTAATTTCACCAACTCACCGGCCCAACCATCTCACACCCCTGTGAGTGCTACTATTTTTGGATCAACTTTACTTGGTTCCACCTTACTTGGGTCCAATTCCCAAGGCCAACCATCCACTAGATCTCCCTTACAAGGAAGCAAGGGGTAAACTTCCTCTCAAGGAGAAAGCACAACCCCACCCAAGCCTCCTCAAGGGTCAGGTACACAACCTTCTCACACCATGGTTGGAACTAATCCTCCAACACCACTCCAGATGCCATATTTGGCCTCCCTCAAAATACCAGACATGAGTAAGCTCACCAATGATCCTATATTGCATGACCTCACATGGCATGCAATGCCTACCAAACTACCTTCAAACATTCCCAAGTTTGAAGGAAAGGTAGGAGAAGATCTTGTCAACCATGTTATGACCTTCCACCTATGGTTCTCTTCAAACAGCATCATGGACGACTCCATCCAATTAAGGTTATTTCATCGCACACTCACATGCCCATTAGCCAAGTGGTATGTGGATGAAAAATCAGGGTCACATGTGACTTTTGAACCATTGGCCAAAATATTTTTGACCTTGTTTCAACTACTAATTTTCCATGACAATGGTTTAGAACTTCTCTTTGAGTTTAAACAAACCTCAACCACACATATCGCCGACCACATTCACGAATGGCGTCGGTGACGTAGTTTATGCAAAGCAGAAACCTCCAAACAACAATGCCTTGATTGGTTTCTTAGATCACTTGTTCCTCTCCTTGCCAAAGATGTGGCCTCCACCTTTCCCCAAACTGAAGAGGTTTCCATCAAAAAATACCAACCGTATGACCTGATTTATTCTCATTCAGGATACTTATACACAATACTGCTTGACGCCCCAAGACCCGTACCATTCGACTAGGACAAACCTGGGATGTCTCACTCAACAAATGGATTGATTGATACCACAACACACCATAACCCATACATACAACCACCACCTATGTACGGTACACCCCAATATCCATTGATGTATGGAGGAATCCATTATTACCCTCCCCCCCATCAGCAGCCATACTTTGTTGTCCTCCCTCCACCCATGAGTGGACCCTTGATGGAACCCATGATGCGCTCGGTTGTTCAACCAAGTTCTGGTACCCCCTCTACCTCATATTACACCTTGAGCACTAGTGACAGCGCTACCCCTTCCTATGCACCCTACGGGTCATTACCACAAAATAATTTGTACTTTCCATTTCCTGGTCCTCCACAGCCCATTTCTCCTCCACAAGGAAAACCACACACTAGGGTTAACTTTTTTCATCCCTCTCCCATTCAGCAATTTCAAAATTTTGAACAACTGAATACAACAAATATGGCCCATCAACAGAATAATTCCAAAAATAAAGGAAAAAACTGAAATAATAATAACCCAGGACCAGGGGGAAATAACCCCCAACAGAACCAACCCACTGGGGGAAACCAGAATTAAGGGAAAAAGAACCCCCAAAGGGTAAATAACAACAAACGCCAAGGGAGGAAGAACAAAAAAACCCTCTAGACGAAATTCCCTTGTGCCCTCTGCGGTGAGCATGGTCATTATACTCACCATTTCCCCCAAATCACCGAATTCAAATGGATGAAAGACTCCATGAATGCACCATGTCCTCCAGCGTTGCCTACCCCTCAGCAAGCCCCACAACAGTATTTGCAACAACCACCCCTAGCTATGTTGCAAAACCCTATTCCACACTAAGGTGGGATGAATACCCAGTAGGAGATGCATCCTACCCCACCACAGATGGGATAGTATCAAAACCCTAGGAATCCAGCAGATCACACTATCCTCCTCACTAGAGAAGAAGAAATTATTCTACAAACATGTAGTCGTCGGTACACCACACCCCCTGAGTCTAATTCGACCACTTCGGAAGAAGCTCCAGCCACAGTTGGACAACCCTTGATGATTCCTCACCCTAACACTGAACTGCCCATTTGTATTCCTTGCATCCCATTATGATGGAATGCCAACAACCCTCAGGCTAGGGTGGCACACAATTACAGTCTGGTTGATGACTTGGTGCAATATCATGTAGCCATGTCAATCTTGGAGGTCCTCCAAACCTGTCCCACTCAATGGAAGTCATTGATTTCTGCTTTGGGGGCAGTCGACCATGTTGATACTAGACTCATCACATTTGATCTAGATTGTGGGGAACCCCCTCTCCCCACTTTGGTAGCTTTCCAAATACCAATCAAGATTCGGAACATCATAGTTCATTGATGTATCATCGATGAAGGTGCATCCACGTGCATCATGTTCGAAATGGTATGGTAGAAACTTGGATCCCCTGAGCTAATACCATTTTTAATCACTTTGAGAGATTATGATGGACGACCATCCCCTCCTGAAGGGCTCTTTCAAAATGTCACCATTGAACTTGGGGGAAAACCTATCCTCATCAACATTCAAGTTATCGACACCTCGCTTGATCACAACATCTTGTTTGGGCATAGCTAAATGTACGCTATTAATATTTTGGCATATTCTATGTTTCGAACAATGATGTTTCCCCACAATGGGAAGATCATCACCATCGACCAAGTTTCACATTACGAGCCCAACCATTCCTCCAACATCGATAACATCCTATCTCTTGTCCACACTAATTTTGATGCCTACCCACTCATAGAGATGGGCCCCAGAATTTTCAAGGACCCATCCTTGTTGGGGACATACCATGGAGCACCACCGCTCATATATCACTCAGCACAAGTGTGTGTCATATCTTCCGATGGAACTGAAATTGGAGACACCACTCCTCCCACAGAGGCTACTCCACTCCCCCATGTCCCACTAGTGGAAGAAATCCTACCTCAAGAGTTACCTAAGAACCCTACAACACCGCTTACCCCCGATTTCACCCTTCCCCAATGACAAATCCTAGTTTGGGAGACAATCCCCCAAGCCATCACTCAAATCCCCTTCTTCTACCTCCCACCGGGCCTACAATATTTTCCGGTAGCCATAACTCTTACCCTTCCCAACATGGTGCTTCCCATTCTGGTATGGTATCTACACCCACCTGCGATGGTCCCTTAACCATCCCTCCCTCCCCAAACAAAGGGAATCCCAATGCAGATTCCAGTACTAACCCCAACCGCCCCACCTTCCCCCCCCCTTACCAACCCCCCCTCCACAACTGGGGGAAGACGGAAGAATAAATATCCCACCTCTCCACTCCCTTCTTAAGTTCAACCTCCTTATGCACTATGCGAGAGAGAAGAACACCCTACAAATAGATGTCCCTCTCTCCCTGAGTTATGCAATTTGATCCAACTCCCTCGAGAAACCACCTCGCTCATCACTTCACTAATAACACCTAGTAATGCCACCGCGTCCCCTACTACAGGCAGCAAAGGGGTGCGAACCAAATTCACATGTGCTATTTGTTCAGAGTATGGACACTACACTCATCATTTCCCTACGCTACCTCAATTTGGATAGACACTAACGGTAGTATGCCAGAGCTTTTAGCAAGACCCCTCTCTACCCACGTCATCAAGTACCCGTGTCACTGACATCCATTATGTCACGACCTTAGTCAACGAATGGATGAGGTTCCCTTGCTCTCTTTGTAAATCACGTGATCATTTCACATATTAATGTCCTACGATCATTGAATACAGGTGTCCTCAAATGGCCCTTATTTGAAATCCTCCAACCAACTCACTTCCCGTGATGCAAGTGATTCCCCCTATTCCATTTTATGATCTGTCTTCAGCCACAGGATCAAGATCCCACCACATACATAGTCACATTCTCCAGGTCACCCTCCATACTCGGCCCCAGGGGATCCTTTTTCTCACATCACACCGAGGTACTCATGATCATGTTCAAAATTATCAAATAAATGTTATATGTTCTTTATATTCATATATTGTTCACATCGGGTATTTGGTTTTCATGTGTACAGGTACTCGGTCAACACAAATAAACACAGCCCCTTCAGGTATATGATCGACACTGGCATGTAGTCATTCTCTATGAATACCAATTTCATCTCCCAGTCACACCCTCCGACATTCGCCTGTAGGATCCTCACATCTGGCTCTGCAGTACTATCACCTCCGTAGCATTTCAAGTACTATCACTCGGTAGCACTCTCCCCCACATGAATTGTCCCATTCATAGTCCCCTTTGGCACTTTGACACTCATGTTGCTTTCACCCCCTAGGAATGGGAGTCTCGATAGTCCTACGCATGTTCGAGAATCAGCCACATAGTCCTTCTCCTCATTTTGCTAGCTTTCCCAATGGACTCCTAGGATATCTCCTCATGGTTCTCATTTGATTGTTCCTCCGCAGTATCATTAACCCTCCATTTCATCCACAGTCAATTTTCCCATCTGCAGATTTCCCTCCATTCATTTACCTCATACAAAAACCCACCTATGGGGGCCCCACCCTCCACCATTTCTCCATGCAACTTTCACCCTCACAGGCCAAGCCGTATTACATTGGGGCACCTGTTTTTGTATCTATGCACTTATCCCAAATTATTCTTTATTCATTTGGTAATTGTACAAAGCCTTTGTTTCAATCATTTACATAGATTTTTGTTGTTGCCTTTAGTCACCTTATTTTCTGGAAAAGAAAACCCTATGACCCTTGGTTGGGGATTTCATTAGCTTCTACTCTTTTTGACATCATCCAATAACCCCGAGTATCCCACAGTCCATGTACCTATGATCTCTGATTTTTTCCACTTTGTCACGCCTCTGGCACAATTTATCCCACGTCTAGTCGTCCCCCTGACGCTAGATCGAGTTTCATGGTTGTTTCCAATAATACTTTACATATATCCCCAACCAAGGGAAGTCTTGAGTCTCACCGCATCTTGACTTCATCCATGTACTTCATCAGTTCCTGATCTCATCCAGTGGATTTCATGAAGCCCTTTTCTTCTTGGACTCGCATCTCCTTTTCTGTCGACATCAGCACAGTTTCCAGAAGGGCGACAGTATATTGACTCACATTACCTTTTCAATGAGGAGTCTCGGATGGCATAGAGATAACCATCATTTCTCTTTGTTGTCATTGACCCCCATACCATTCGATGCCAACACAATATCATGTTATGATGGGTCTTACTTTGTGACTATTACAGTTGTTTTATACTAGTCAAAGACCTCTGACTTTGTTGGGCCATCAATGCCTATGAGTCATCGACACTTCTTAATGGTGTCATCGCCTCTTTTCAGAGTATGTTCAACATCCTAATTGTCATATTCCATTATCAAACCGCCCCGGAGGGCACTACAGTTATCTACATCGACATATAGCTTCAATTACTGTCTTACATTTTTTGAGTTACATGACATGAGCATGGGGCATGCCCGCCTTGTTTGTATACAGATTTTATTTTCACACACCAAGAGAAAGGTTTGGGTCCCACAATTTCCCCTCTCCTTCCAATGTATCTCTCTTTCAGTTCCTCTCAACACTCTTTCTTACAATGGCACTCTTAGTAGAAGAAACATTGGTGTATTTCGGTTATACATTTTCTCCTAACCTCACACTTCAGGGGGCATCTGTTATCACTGAAATTCCATCCACAAATGGTTACAGGAATCCAGCATATCCAAACACCTATTAGTTCACTTGCAGCCCCAAAAATCATTTCCAAAAGGCACAAACTATACAATTGGTTATAAAATTGGCATGTGCAGAAATACTACAGGAAGCGTGCACACGTTGGCAGGCCAAAAAATCCAAAACAGCGCACATGCACCCGATGCACGACTATGTACAATAAAATCCACACACTCCTGTGAATGGTGCATTTATAGTTCTTGTCAGCCCCTCACACACTTCTAGTTCATCTCCCAAGTCGATTTGACCCTCAAATCCGAGAAGAAACCGAGTGGGGAGCTGGTCAAATACCTAAGGGTACCCTAAAGGGCCCCTTGTTCACACTAAAGACCGGTTGAATAATGTCTCAAATATTTTCTATAAAAAGAGGCCATGGGTGCACTATGAATTCAAGAATCTCATTGTATTTTTATGTTGCCTCTATTCTCCTACAAGGAACCTCTTTCCTTCTTGGAGCATACTAGCATCATCTCATTAAGTTATTCACCTCACCTCTTGAGGGAATAAGCTTGGATTTCTTCACCATTTCCTTTCTAGTTTTCCATTTGTAAGAAGAGCTCTCACATAGGGGACTCAAGATCCCTCCCTTGGAGGAAGAGGGGATCCATAAGTCCCCCTTTTCCTTTGGTGTTTTCCCACTAATATAATCTCTCCATTGGTGGCATGAATATTGGTCAATTGTTTGATTGATTTTGGTTCTAATTTACTTATGCTTTTTAGTTTCATTTATTTAGTTGTTATTATCTTAGTTGTATGTTTATTTCATGTGATTGATTCATTTGATTCATACACTAACTTTTGTCTCGTTTAGCTGACCCAACTGGACTTGCAAGTGTCCCTTTTTTTCTCATTCATGTGGCGAAAAGGATACAACACTCAGCCTTCTTCAGTAGTTAATTATTTTCCCCTTTGTTACCCAGCTAGTTTATACCAGCATTCATCTTGTATCGGTCCCACCTATAAAAGAAAATAGAAAAAGTGAACATTTGAATTGAAGGAGGAATTTTCACAAGAAGACATCCTGCCAATCACTATGTAAAGCCCATCGAATAATTGGTCGGATCACAATATCTAGAGAACCACTGTACCATTAAACATTGTAGAGTTTAATTGGGCCTTGGTGGCAGGTTTGGTTCCTAATTTTGAGTTAAATGGATTTAAGACCCCTCAACAGAATTGGTGCTAGGAGGGATTGAAGAATGAATGGCTGACAATATTTTTGACACAATATTTCACATAGCCTGTAGATTCAAAATAGCCCACATGCATGGATAGTCATTCTCAAGACATCCCACACACACTAAGTACTCCTGAAACGAGTAAATCACTATTGGAACAGGGGCAGACCCAGGGTTCAATGCTTCAACAGCGCACCAATAAAACCCTAACTACCGGCCCTTTCGGAAACACCTGCGAAGCAGATGCAGTCTCACCCGGGGTAGAGGCAGGGTTGGTTGCAGGAATCCAGTGTCTACAACCTTAGTTGGGACATAGATCTGTGATTACAATATTCTGCAAAAGAACTTATCAGTTCTAGTTTATCATTATTTAATAGTATATCCTTTGCAGTTAAAACCCTAATCACATATCATCATAGTATTCACCCAGATCTAGTATAGTAGAGCACCAAGCACATTCACATAGGTTAGATCTATCACTTATTCATATTATTGAGCACAAAACATCAACAGATCTATCTATCATTTATATATGACAAAGAACTAAGAAAGTAAACACATAAACACATCAATACATCGCACAAATCATAACAACAAAGGATATACGTGGTTCACCCCCAGCGTGGGGCTACGTCCACCAACTCTTCTTCTCTTTTATTATCTTCTGTAAATATTCAACATGAACAGAGCCACAACATCTTACTCCTCATAGGACAGGAGATCTGTGTGCACCTCGCCAGATCCTCCTTCCCCGACTTAGGTTACAACACAAAGCTTCTACTCAATCCCTTACAGTCACTTGCACTTAGCCTTGCAAGTCTCACACAGCATGCACAAAGCATGTACAACTATCACTTTCACATAGCACTTGGTATCACACACTTGTGCCCCTTTACTTGCATAGTCTAGATTTATATTTATACATTACAAATTGGGCCTAAAATGGGCCAACATCCCCATACTCGTTACATAATCCCAAAATCCAAAAATCCCTAAACAAGGGGTCGAGACCCCGCGATCTCTGCTTCGACTTGTTCTCCACCTTCGACAACCTGTCGAAGTTCCAAGATAGGTCAAACATGACCAACGATCCTCAAAACTTGGTCAAGGTCCAACAGGCCCCCAACATGCACCTGTGACTCGTCCCAAGTCACTTTGGTCTGGGTAGCTCTGTTTCAAAATCCTCAATCTTGGCTCGAGCTACTTCAACCTGTTGTTGCACCAAGGCCTCCTAATCGGTGAACTTTTGGATAATTGCTTCGTTGACAGGTCCCTCTAAGTGTTGTTCGACTGTAGTGACTATTTGTTCTAGCTCTCCTCCTTTCCCTTCAATCTCCTTAAACAGTTGGAACGCTTCGTCCTAGACTGGTTGGATCCTCTGAGTTATTTCCATGACTTTTCTCTATATGGTGTGGACCTTCTATTAAGCAGTGTGTTGTTCCTCGGATCGCTTCATCCTTTCAACTGATGACAGAAGCTTCAACTACACATGTATTATCGTTGCTTGTTTCTTTGCCTCCTAGAGTTGTGACTCCAGTGCCTTTAGTTCAGGGTCTTTGTTGGCCCTTGACCAAGTTTTGGGAGATCCTTGGTCAAGTTTGACCTATTTTGGGACTTCGACAGACTGTCGAAGGAGGAGCGCAAGACGAAGCAAAGATTGCGGGATCTCGACCCCTTTTTGGGTCCTTTTTTGGATTTGGGATTATGTAATGGGTATGGGATGTCAGCCCATGGGTTTACCCATGCTTAGGCCTAGTTCGTATGTATAAATAGATGCTAAATCAATGTAGTGATTACAAATGGATACTAGATATATGTGATTGAAGGATTGCAAGTGCTCTGTGTATACTGTGTGAGACTTGCAGAGCTACATGCAAGTAATTGTAAGAAGGCTTGGTGCTTTACCCTAGCTTGAAGAAGGAGGATCTGGCGGAGTGTGCACAGATCTTCTGTCTTCTACGGATTAGGATTTTGATGCTATGTGCCTGTAAGAAGCTTGACAAAGATAATAAAGAAGAAGAGTTGGTGGACGTAGCCCCAGGGTGGGGGTGAACCACATATATGTTGTGTTGCTCTGCTTTGTGCAATGTGTTTATGTGTTTATGTCTTTACTTGCTAAGTGATTTGATATAGATAGATAGATCTATTTATGCTTTGTGCTAATGATGTATATGGATGTTAGATTTGACTTATATGAATGTGTTAGTGCCTGAATATGTTATATCTAACCTACTTCTTTATGATAAGTGCTTAGATACATCAGATCTAAATGAATGATGTGATGCTTTGTTTTATCTACGGTGTAGATAGTGGTTAAATATTGATGAATTTTCGGTGCTAAGTGCTATGTTAAGTATTACAATCACAGATATGTGTCCTAGCTAAGTTTGCAGACACCTGAGTCCTGCAAAAACCCCTGCCTCTACCTCAGGTGAGACTTCATCTTCTTCACAGGTGTTTTCGAAAGGGCCAGTAGTTAGGGTTTTGTTGGTGCATTGTTGTAGCGTTGAACCCTGGGTCTGCCCCTGTCCCAACAAATGGTTCTGTTGCCGGGACCTGATACTGTGATTGTTGGGAACTAAGGAAGAAGACGATTTGTGCAAAGATCTGTCCTAAAACTGTGAAAGCTCTGTACGTAGATCTTTTTCCCTAGTGCGCAGCATTCTACTTGACCTGTGAAGCTCTGTGCCAAGAAAAGAGGTCATATCTAAAGAAAATAGGTAAGATCTGCAAGCTCTGTGCTCTTATAAAGGTAAGAATAGTGAAAAGTTCTAGATCTGAAAAGCTTTGTGCTTTGTAGAAGTAAGATAAGTGGAAATTTTTGTTTCAAAAGTATGGATCTAGGTATGTTTGATAGATTATGTCCTAGCTTGAAAACTAGGGCACTAATAGATGAAAGAAGGTTTGATATGCGTAGATCTGATGAGAATATTGAAAGATAAGTTATACCTATGCATAGAAATAATGTTTGGACTAACCAGTGGATGTAGGATCCTAGAAAGAAATGTTTGCAGGTTAGTTACTGATCTGAAAATGGAATTTACTTGTTTAAGGGTGCAAGGTATCCATTTTCCATAATTTAAAATGTGAGTTATACATTCCAATGTGTCCTCTGAAAATGTGAGAACTTACTATTTCTTATACAGAGATAGACTG
>JZKD02S1675198.1:242687-265169 GCA_000966675.3 Picea glauca
GTATAGTGCAATGGTTGGCGGCCTTTGTGAAAGCGCTTAGCAAAGAAGGGGGAGGTCCGGGGGTCGAACCCCGCGGCCTCCATATAATTTTTAAATGACCAAATAGTCAAAATAGGGGTGCCACGTGGCAGCCCCTGAGTGGGCCACGTGGCACCCTATTATACGCCAAAATGAAATGCCACGTGTCACAAAATAACTCACTCACCAACCGACCAATAAAAACTTGCCACGTCCTCAACCAATCACAGATCGCCACATCAGCTGCCAGGGTGTACTTTTATGCCACGTCACTGCCACGTGTGGGTCGTACGGACTGCCCAGTCAGCACTTTTTTTACCTGTTTAGCTCGGCGAACAGATCGCGATAACTTTCGCTCCCGACGTCCGTTTGAGACGAAACGAATTGCGTTGGGTTCGTGACGACGAGGGATACAAACCCATTTGTTTTTAGGAAATTCTGAGAACTTTGATTTTTGAGGTAAAATTTGACCCCTGGTCCAGATTTTGATCAGCTACTATGACCCTAGTGTGCAGTATAGAAAGAGTTGGGAATCATTTAAAATGAAGAGAGTATTAACCCTCTGTTACAGTTGTAGAAAACTGGGACATCTTTCTAAGGAATGCACTAGGATAAGACCTAGTTGTCTTTATTGCAAAGCTATGGACCATCAAGTATTGGATTTCCCTAGAATGATTGCTAAGATTGAATAAATGAACATGAGACAAGAAAACCCTAAGGCAGATCTAGAAACTATGATTATGGTAGAACCCCAGAAAGAATTAGAGAAAGTATTGCTACAGATGAAAGAAACCCTGAATGATCACTGACATTTCAGATTATCAAAGGTCTTCAAAGAAAAAGAATGCCTTGAAGCAAGAATAGGAGACTTCAACATTGACTGTGTTCTAGATGAGGAAACACAGGTGAATATCATGACAGAAAGAACTTGGGAACTTTTAGGGAAGCCTACTATGACTCCTTCATTGGGAGGAATAGGCCTATTTAGAGGAAAATTGATAAACCTATGTGGAAATCTCACCCAGATATCTATGAATGCCAATGGAACTTCGACAGAGGAAGATTTTGAGATTATTAAGTTTATTGAGAACAACGCCCCATTTACCATGTTACTAGGAAAACCTTGGATTGAAATAAATTAGGCCAGAAGGCAAGAAAAAGAAGAATTTTTAGCACAGAAGAAGCAAGAGTTAAAATATTTCATGACTAGAAGGATCATAGACTTAATTGAAGAACATAAGAACAAATTGAAGTTATTTAACACCAGAGACCCAGATATCAAAGTTGTAAGAACACTAGATGACCCACAGAAGATTGAAGTACCTGTTCCAGATAAAGAAGAAGTATCACCCTCAAATCATAGGAAATAATCTCAACAGTGTGAAGTAACTATGCCAAAAGAAGATAAGAATAAGAATGGAAAAAGGCATACCGAGACAAATCTCACAAGAAAGAAATCTATAAAGCTAAGTAAGAAGAGAGATAAGATCGACAAGTTACAGAAGGTTCCAGAGGGAACTTCGTAGAAGGAAAATTTGCAAAAGTGGAGCTTCGTCGAGATAATAGAACAGCATCACATGGCACTTCACCAGGGTGAAGAAATATAGCCATTGGGACCAATATAACTGTTCGGTTGACCCCTTCGAACGGGTAGAAAGGAATTTATGGTTCGCCAACAAACCATTGGATCGCGCCATAACGGACAGAACAGAGTTAATGAAGCCTTCTCGACCATTGCAAGCAATCTGTTGCCGAGTTATCTATTTATCATGTTGCACCATGCATCGAGAACAATTTTTCTAACCGTGAATCTGAGCTCGCAGACTCGTTGATTTTACACAGTGATCATTGCGTTATTTCCCTCTATCTTATTACAGTGTCTAAGTTACTCCTCAAACCCGAAGATTTCAAACCCCGAGTGTGTATGTCGGACGAGTTTAGCGTTGTAGAGAAAGTTGTCGAAGAATTTTTTATCGACCTCATGACTAAAGGAGTCATGTTGATGTCTGCAAGTATACAAGATTCATTGACAAGAACGGTGCAAGCCTCTCTGTCGACTGCTCACGGAGTCGAACCATCTCGGCCATTAGCAGAAAAGAGAACCAAGCATAAATACGACCTCGCAAATGCAAAATTGATTCCAACCATATTTCTTGATTACATCCCACCTCTGGTTGGCACGGTGAATCATGATAGTGTACCAAGATATTTTGAATACACCATAGTTACTGCGTACCTCCCAAAGGGGATACGCGCAGTTCAAGCAGAGCAGGATAAGATCTCATCATTGAATTTCAGCAAATTCAACCTCAGAGATCGCAAGATATATGGTATCCTCATCCCATACAAGTACCTAACCAGAAATAAGGGGAATAATTCAAAGATAATCCGCCAATCGTGGATGATGAACCTCGTGCAGTCCACCCTGCTGAATGTTATGAAGATACCACACTTCGGAAGACACCAGGAATTCAACGCCTGTCTCAATATGCTACTGTCATTTTACTATGGCGGCTACTTATGGCTAGACCGCCGCATTACAGTTGACCCAACGTTAATCCACATGATCATAGGACTGAGTATGCAAGGACTCGACCCGCAGGACTTTTATCTAGGAAAAGTCGCAGATCGCGCACTCGCACAGAAGATCAAGGATACATATGGTGACGTTGAGAAGGGAACAAGAGGCTACAAGGTAGCTTCCATATAGAGTGGAAGATTTTTCCTAGAATGTCATCTGATAGTTGAAAAGTTAGTAAGGAAGAACCGACCTACGCAGGTCACCGGATTTGTCGTTGACCTCACAAGGAAGTGCATGGAAGGCCTACATATGAACTGGGCGAAGTACCTAGTTAACCAGTTGGAACGAGATTGTCAAGAAGCATAGGATCAGGGTTATTAATTTCATTTCAACTAGCTCCTGGTCCTCATTGCATTTGTTGCTTGGGAGATGTCGGAAGGAGCAACCTTCCCAGACATCGATCCATTTGAACCGCTTACCGCGAAGTTCGCTACGCTGTGGTATTCAACTGATATGAAAAAACTGTGGCAGTCGAATGTTGTGTTTCATACATACTACCTCCAGCTAAAATGAGCCATTGAAGTCGAGCCTCGCATGACTCCAAACACCTTACAAAGGTTCCAACCCCTGATGAATTTCAGTAGAGATCAGCACTTCATCTACATTACAGTGCGAGCAGATGAACATAAAGAGCAACTCCAGTCATATTATAATCTTACAGAAGAAGACCTTGAGGAAATCACTAAGGAATGGTCTGTTGAAATCCTTATTCCTACCAACCTCGCAGAGATATATGATCTTGATAGCCCAGAGGACACTCATAAAAAATAGAATCCACCTGGAACCAACAGAAAGAAGAAGACTGAGGAGGTCCAAAACTTAAGCAGCACCTTAGGAAAGACTCCTTCAGTGTCACCTGATCGAGGGGGTGATGATGAAGTAGAAGCTGAATAGAATCCCAATGAAGTAACACCACCCAAAGACAAGGTTGACCCCTTGAAGAAGAGGAATGTTTCCCCCCTAAAACCTTCTTTCCGGAAGAAATCAAAATCCACCATGACCAAGATGCAGACTGTCCTCATCTCTGATGATTTTGACTTCATCATAGCATCCATGAACGATGCTTCATTGGAAATAGCAGAGAAACAAGGAGCGAAGCAAGAGGAAATGTATGATATAATTGAAATCAAACTCTGAGGGGTACAATATCCCCTTCAATCCAGTCGCGCAGTCTCCACTGTGCCCCTACCATCGGGAGAACCAGATTTGGGAGATGAGCCAACCCAACTCCACTGATTAGATGATATAGTCGAAGCTTGCCTTCGACGAGCACAAGAAGAAATAGAACAAGCCACCCAGGCCTTGAATCAAGTGCAAGGAGTACTTGTAGAGCAACGTCGAGCTGCAGAACAGGAAAAGATTGCTCTCCAAGCAAATTTTGATGGAGAAAAATCACAAATACAGCAAGGAAAAGAATAGTTTCTCGTGGAGTAACTCAAAGTGAAAGAAGTAGTCAGTAGAGAACTTCGCTCTGTGACAGTCATAGAAATAAAGGTAGAGGATCGAGTAATGCATCAAGTAGAGTAGCTCGCATCAGCTATCCAGCAGCTACAGCAATGCATAGAAGACTTAGAGCTTCACATAGTGCCCAAGACCCCACGGGATGTAAGGGATCAAAGAGAAGCAATTGCTCGAAGCGCAGTTGAGAGAGTAAAATCCCTTGCTATGGAATGTAAGAAACTTACTGATCGCAGTGCCCAAATATATGAGAAACTCACTGAGAATCCAGAACTGAAGGAACTGGAGTCGCAACTCCAAGAGGCAAATTATCAATCCTAAATGATACAAGTGTAGCTAAAGCCCCTATCAATTGTGGAAAGAATGAACTGATCCCAAGAGAAACACATCACCCAGCAGTAGATCCACACTATCCAGAGCAGAGTTATGGAAGTAACTCAGAGGCTCCAACCTGTACAAGATAAGGCTTACCAATTGTTCACAGAGGTTGAAGGTTGAGGATCAGAACTGGAGCAGGTTGTCATTGCAGTTGAACAGTGCCTAGCGGGACCTGTGAACGAGGTATTCATCCAAGAGTTTGTTGCACAAGAGGTCATGGCACAATAGCAAGTCGAAGCAGCTCAAGCCAAGCTTGAGGATTTCGAAGCAGAACTACCCAAATCAGAGTGACTCAGGATGAGTCACGGGTGATTGATGGGGGCATGTTGGCCCTTGACCAAGTTTTGGGAGATCCTTGGTCAAGTTTGACCTATTTCAGGACTTCGATAGCCTGTTGAAGGAGGAGCACAAGACGAATCAGAGATCGCAAGATCTCGACCCCTTTTTGGGTCCTTTTTGGGATTTGGGATTATGTAACGGGTATGGGATGTCGGCCCATGGGTTTAGCCATGTTTAGGCCTCGTTTGTATGTATAAATAGATGCTAAAGCAATATAGTGAGTACAAATGGCTAAGTGTTATATCTATGTGATTGAAGGATTTTAAGTGCTCTGTGTATAATGTGTAAGACTTGCAGAGCTACATGCAAGTAATTGTAAGAAGGCTTGGTGCTTTACCCTATCTCGAAGAAGGAGAATATGGCAGAGTGCACGCAGATCTCCTATCTTCTGTGGAGTAGGATTTTGATGTTATGTGCATGTAAGAAGATTGACAAAGATAATAAAGAAGAAGAGTTGGTGGGCGTAGCCCCAGGGTGGGGGTGAACCACGTATATGTTGTGTTGCTCTACTTTGTGCAATGTGTTGTTGTGTTTATGTATTTACTTGTTAAGTGATTTGATATAGATATATAGATCTGTTTATGATTTGTGCTAATGATGTATATCGATGTTAGATATTACTTATATGAATGTGCTAGTGCCTGAATATGTTAGATCTAACCTACTTCTCTATGATAAGTGCTTAGATACATCATATCTGAATGAATCATGTGATGCTTTGTTTTATCTATGGAGTAGATAGTGGTTAAATATTGATGAACTGTCGATGTTAAGTGCTTTGTTAATTATTACAATCACATATATATGTCCTAGATAAGGTTGTAGACACCTGAGTCCTGCAAACACCCCTGTCTCTACATCGGGTGAGACTTCATTTGCTTCGCAGGTGTTTCTGAAAGGGTCGATAGTTAGGGTTTTGTCGGTGTATTGTTGTAGCGTTGAACCCTGGGTCTTCCACTGTCCCAACAGTCTTCAGTAAGTATCTCGTAGGTTTGTGCACTTCTACTGCTAAGTTGTTTACATTCCAAAGTGAATTCTCTGATCCTCTCAACTGCGCTTCGGGTAGTGGCTTCTCTTTAATCTCGCACGCCCTATGGGGTACTTGGCACAGTTCTTAGCTCTAGGTCTGTGATTCTCTGTTGAAGTTGTTGGATAGCTTCCGCAAGATGCACTACTTGTTTCCCCACTGATTCTTCTGCCTTTTTCTCTAAGCCCGGTTCTTTAACCTTTTACTCTAAGCCTGTCACAGAGAAAATTTCTTTGTTGACTACTTCTTTGAATTCGAGCTTCTCTGTGAGCAACTGCTCTTTCTCTTGATGGATCCATTCTCTCTCCTCTTTGAACTTGGTGTGGAGGTCATCCTTCTCCTACTGCGCAACTCGGTGTTGCTCTATTATTTCCTGTTGTGCTTTCTTCAAGGCCACTGTGGCCTGTTCTTTCTCTTCTTTTGCTCAATGAAGGAGAGCTTCGATCGCATCATCTATTCTGTGGAGTTGGGCAGGTTTATCTCCCAACTCTGGTTCCTCTGATGGCGGGGGTGTAGTGGATATTGCACGAATGGATTGAAGGGCCTGTTGTACCCCTCTGAGTTTTGTCTCAATCCTATCATACATGGATGCTTGTTTGGCTTCTGTTTTTTGCATAATATCATGTGAAGCATCTCATATGACTGCGATGATGAATTCGAAGTCATCAAGCATGAGCACGGTCTGCAACTTGGTCTTACTAGATATGGATTTCTTCCTCGAGGTAGGTTTCATGGGGGAAACCTTTCTTTTCTTAGAGGGATCAGCCTCATAAACAGAATCCCTAGGCGGTGTTACTTTGCCTTGATTCTGCTAATCATCTTTTCCATTGGTCTCTTCTTTATTTACTTCGTCATCACCTCCTCGTCCTGGTGATTCTGAAGTGGTTTCTTCTGATGCACTTCTCAAGTTTTGTACCTCTTCGGTCTTCTTCATTCTATTGGTTCCAGGTGTATCGTGTTCTTAGTGAGTGGCCTATGAGCTTCCAAGTAGTTTGGGATCAGACATTTATGCGCGGTCAGCAGGGATGAGGATCTCTGCAGACTAGTCCTTAGTTATCTCCTCAAGGTCCTCCTCTATGAGCTTATAGTATGATTGAAGCTCTTATTTATGCTCGTCAGAACACACAGTGATATAAATATAGTGCCGATATGCACGGAAATTCATGAGGGGTCTGAACCGGTGCAGGGTTTTCAGCATCATGCGAGGGAAAACCATAATAGCCCTCTTCAACTGGAGATAGTATGTGTGAAATACTACGTTCAATTTCCACTCTTTTTCGATATCGCTCGAGTACCAGAGTGTGGTGAAATTCACAGCGAGTGGCTCGAATGACAAGCACAAAGCGGAACAACATAGTTTTTACATGGTTCATCCCCACCCTAGGGCTACGTCCACCAACTCTTCTTCGTTATTGTCTTCAATCAATCAGTTACAATCACAGAGCCTCAAAACCCTACTTTTCCTAGGACAGGAGATCTGTGCACCTCGCTAGATCCTCCTTCCTTGTGTTATAGAACAAGGCACTTCACAGCATGTTACAATACCTTGCACCTAGCTCTGCAAGTCTCACACAGTATGCACTAGCCTTACACTTCTTGATCAAACAAATCCCACTCTTATCACTTAGCCAACTTGCACAACACTTGTGAACTATTCCACTACTTCTTACATTGCTTAGCCTTCTATTTATATATAAAAAATAGGCCTAAACATGGGTAAACCCATGGGATGACATCCTATTCCCGTTACATATTCCCAAATCCAAAAAAGGACCCAAAAAGGGGACGATATCCATGATCTTCGCTTCATCTTGCGCTCCTCCTTTGACAGGTTGTCGAAGTCTGAAAATAGGTCAAACTTAACGAGATCCCTCAATACTTGGTCAAGGGCCAACAGGCCCCCAACACTCACCTATGACTCGTCCCGAGTCACTCTGATGTAGGAAGTTTTGCTTCAACTTGTTGTTGTTCTACAATCTCGTGTTCATCAAAATCTTGAATGACTGCATCATTCACATGTCCTTCCAGTCTTTGTTCTGTTGCGGTGCTAACCTACTCCAGTTATGCTCCTTGCCTTCTACTGTAAACAACTCATAAGCCTTATCTTGCACAAGTTGGAGTTTCTGAGTTATCTCCATAACTTTTCTCTATATAGTATGGATTTTTTGTTGTGCAGTGTGTTTCTCTTGGGAGCACTTCATTCTTTCCATAGCTGACAGGGACTTCAGTTGCGCTTGTATCTTTTTGGCTTAGTACTTCACTTCTTGGAGTTGTGACTCCAGTGCCTGCAAATCGGGGTTCTCGGTAAGTTTCTCATATGTCCGGGCACTGCGATCAATGAATTTATTACATTCTAAGGTAAGGGCCTTTATCCTTTCAACTATGCTCCTAGTAGTTGCTTCTCTTTGGTATTTTGTCTCCTGTGTGGTCTCGGGCACAGTGCGTAGTTCTAGGTCTGCGATGCATTGTTGTAGTTGTTGGATCACTTCTTCAATTTGTGCTACTTGATCCTCTACCTTTACTTCTACAACATTCATAGAACGTAGTGCTCTATTGACTGCTTCCTTCACTTCGAGTTGCTTGGCGAGCAAGTGTTCCTTGCCTTGCTGCAGTTGTGCCTTTTCTTCATCAAAATTCACTTGGAGAGTACTCTTTTCCTGTTTGGAAGCTCGGCATTGTTCTACAAGTACTCCATGTACTTGTACCAAATCCTGGGTAGCTTGCACTATTTCCTCTTGTGCTCGTCGAAGGCAAGCTTTGACTGTATCAGCAATTCGGTGGAGTTGGGTTGGCTCATCTCTCGGTTCCGGTGTTCCTAGCGACAGAGGTGCAGTGGAGACTGTGGGGCTGGACTGTAGTGCCTGTTGCACCCCTTGGAGTTTGACCTTAATTTTATTGTACATCTCCTCATGCTTAGCTTCTTGCTTCTCTTCTATATCCATCGAAGCATCATTCAAGGATTCTATGATGAAATTGAAATCATCAAAGGTGAGGATGGTCTGCATCTTAGTTACAGGGGATTTTGATCTCTTCCGAGAGGAAGGTTTCGGGGGGGAAACCTTCTTTTTCTTCGAGGGGTCTTCCTCATTTATGGGCAATGTTACTTCGCATTTCCTTTGTTCAGCTTATGTTCCATCTATCTCTTCTCCATAACCTCCTTACTTTGGTGACATGGAAGCAGTCGTCATCTAGGCACTGCTTAAATATTGTACTTCGTCGGTCTTCTTTGTTTTTCTAGGTCTGGGTGTATCCTGCGCAGCTTCTGGGCTATCGATGTCAGATATCTCTGTAGGGTTAGCTGGAATAAGGAGGTCAGCAGACCACTCCTTTGTAATCTCCTTTAAGTCATCCTCCGTCAGCTTATATTGGGATTGAATTTGTTTCTTTTTCTCGTCGGCTCATGCTGTGATATAAATGAAATGTCGATGAGAGTTGAACTTCATCAAAGGTTTGAATTAGTGTATAGTGTTCGATGCCATGTGACGCTTGGACTGTATGGCTATCTTCAGCTAATTTTAGTATGTATGGAACACAGCATTTGACTACCATTTCTTATTCATGTCACTTGAGTACCACAATGTACTGAGCTTCGCGGCCAATGGTTCGAAAGGCTCGATGTCCGAGAAGGTTGCACGTTCTGGCACCTCCCAGGCAATGAAAGTGATCAGGATCAAGAGCCAGGTGAAATGGAATTCATATCCTTGATCTTGCGCTTCTCTGTAGTCAAGTTCCAACTGGTTCACTAGGTACTTTTCCCAAATCATTTGTAGGCCCTCCGTGCACTTCCCTGCGAGGTCGACCACAAAACCAGTCACCTGGGTGGGTCGGATATTCCATACTAACTTCCCTGCAATCATCTGACAGGTGAGGCATACTGCGCCATTCTGAATAGAGGCTACCTTGTAGCCTTGCGTGCCCTTCTTGACATCACCATGACTCTTGTGTGTGATTCTTGTATACCTGTAGACATCAACATGACTCTTTCAGTCATGAGGTCGATCAAAACTTCCTCAACAACTCTTTCTGCAGCACTCAACTCGTCTGACATACACGCTTGGGGTTAAAAATCTTAGGTTTGTGGGGTAGCTTAGAAATAGTAACGAGATAGAGAGAAGAAGCATGATGATCACTATATAAACTCAACTTAGTCTGTGGGCTCAAATTATCAATTCGCAAAAGTGTTCTCGGTGCGTAGCACAGTGGGATAAATAGGTAACTCAACAATGGGTCGCTTGCAATGGGTATGAGGCCTTCATTAACTTGGTTTTGTTCGTTATGGCACAGTCCCAACGGTCGGATGGCAAGCTGGCTAGTCATAAATGGATTTCTATCCATCCGGAGCATTGATCTAACGATTATAATATCCCCAATGGCTATATTTCTTTGCCATGGAGAAGTGCCATGTGTCGTTGTTCTGATATCCTGGTGAAGCTCCAATTTTGCAATTTTTTCCTTCTGCGAGGTTCCCTCTAGAGCCTTCTACAACTTATCTATCTTGGCTCTCTTCTTACTTAACCTTCTAGCCTTATTTCCAGTGAGCTTCATCTCAGTATTCATTTTTCCATTCTGATTTTTGTCTTCTCTTGACCTAGTCACTTCGCGTTGTTGAGATTCTTCCCTAGAGTTCTCGGATAATACTTCTTCTTTGACTGGGATAGGTACTTCAATCTTCTGTGGATCCTCTAGTGTTCTTGGAACTTCGACATCTGGGTCTCTAGTGTTAAATAGCTTCGATCTGTTATGTTTTTCTTTGATCAAGTGTGTGATCCTTCTTGTCATGAAATATTTCAATTATTTCTTCTTCTGCTCCAAATCTTCTTCTTCTTCCTTTCGTCTACCTCGATCTCTATCAATCCAAGGTTTTCCTAATAACATGGTAAATGGGGCGCTATCTTCAATAAATTTAAAAATCTCAAAATATTATTTTGTCGAATTTCCATTGGAAGTCATAGGTATCTAAGCGAGCCTTCCACATAGGTTTATCATCTTTCCTCTGAATAACCCTATTCCTCCTAATGAAGGAATCATAGCAGGCTTTCCTAAAAGTTCCCAAGTTCTTTCTGTCATAATATTCACCTGTGTTTCCTCATCCAAAAACACAGTCAATGTCGAAGTCTCTTATTCTTTCTTCAAGGCATTCTTTTTCTTTGAAGATCTCTGGTAATCTAACATGTCGGTGGTCATTCAGTGTTTCTCTTATCTGTAGCAATATTTTCTCTTATTCTTCCTTGGATTATGTCATAATCTTGGTTTATAGATCTGCCTTAGGGTTTTCTTGGTTCATATTCATTATTTCAACCTTAGCAATCATTCTAGGGCAATCAAAAACTTCATGGTCCATAGCTTTACAACAAAGACAACTAGGTCTTCTTCCAGGGCATTCCTTAGAAAAATGTCTTGATTTTCTGCAATTGTAACAAAGAGTTAATCCTCTCTTTCTCTTAAATGATCCCCAGCCTTTCCTGTACTGCACGCTAGGCTCATAGGAGCTAGCCTGCAAAAAATTCTTTCTAGGATCCTGCATCCATTTGTTAGTCCAAACATTCTTTCTATGCATAGGTATAACAAATTTTTCACTATTCATATCAAATCTTCTTTCATCTATTAATACCCTATTTTTCAAGCTAGGATAGAATCTATCAAATGTACCTAGATTCATACTTTTGAAACGAAAATTTACACTAATGTTACTTCTACAAAGCACAAAGCCTTTAGATCTATAACTTTTCACTATACTTACTTGTATCAGAGCACAGAGCTTACATATCTTACCTCGTTTCTTCAGATCTGACCTCTTTTCTTGGTACAGAGCTCCTCAGGTCAAGTAGAATGTTGCATACCGGGACAACATATCTACACACAGAGATTTCACAATATCAGGTCTAATCTTTGTGCAAATCTTATTCTTTCTCAGTTCCCAACAATCACAATTTCAGGTCTGATACTGCACACTTCGGTAGTATATCTATGCACATAACTTCTCTTCAGTTCCCAGCAATCACAGATTCAGGTCCCAGCAATGGAACCATTTGTTGGCACAGGGGCAGACCTAGGATTCAACGCTACAACAGCGCACCAACAAAACCCTAACTACCGGCCCTTTCGGAAACACCTGCAAAGTAGATAAAGTCTCACCCGAGGTAGAGGCAGGGGTGGTTGCAGGACTCAAGTGTCTTCAACCTTAGTTGGGACGCAAATCTGTGATTATAATACTTAACATATCACTTTAGCATCAACATTTCATCAATATTCAACCAATAAATACTACGCAGATAGAACAGAGCATCGCATCATTCACTCAGATCTGATGTATTTAAGCACTTTATCATCAACAAGTAGGTTATATCTAGCAGATCAAGCACTAATCACCTTCATATATATCATATATAACATTCTTACACAGTATTAGCACAAAGCATAAGCAGATTTATCTATCTCTATCAAAGCACTTAGCAAGAGAAGTTATAAACACATCAAGAAAAGCACAAAGTGGAAAATAACACAGTGTTTATGTGGTTCACCCTCACCCTAGGGCTACGTCCACCAACTCTTCTTATTTATTGTCTTCAATCAATCGGTTACAAGCACAGAGCCTCGAAACCCTACTTTGCCTAGGACAGAAGATTTGTGCACCTCGTTAGATCCTCCTTCCTTGCGTTATAGCACAAAGCACTTCACAGCCTGTTACAATACCTTTCACCTAGCTCTGCAAGTCTCACACAGTATGCACTATCCTTACACTTCTTGATCACATAGATCCCACTCTTATCACTTATCCAACTTGCACAACACTTGTGCACTATTCCACTACTTCTTACATTGCCTAACCTTCTATTTATATATACAAAATAGGCCTAAACATGTGTAAACCCATGGGCTGACATCCCATTCCCGTTACATATTCCCAAATCCCAAAAAGGGGCCAAGATCCGTGATCTCCACTTTGTCTTGCGCTCCTCCTTCGATAGGTTGTCGAAGTCCGAACATAGGTCAAACTTGACCAGATCCCTCATAACTTGGCCAATGTCCAACAATAAGATTAGTAGAAATTTTTGTTTCTAAAGTATGTATCTAGGTATGTTTAATAAGATTTGTCTTAGCTTAAAAACTAGGGCACTGATAGATGAAAGAATATTTGGTATGAGTAGATCTTATAATAATAGTGAAAGATATGTTATACCTATGCATAGAGAGAATGTTTGGACTAAAAAATGGATGCAGGATCATGGAAATAATTTTTTGTAGGTTAGCTACCATGATCTTAGTGCGCAGTACAGGAAAGGATGGGGATCATTTAAGAGAAAGAGAGGATTAACCCTTTGTTACAGTTGTAGAAAACTGGGACATATGGCTAAGGAATGCCCTAGAAGAATACCTAGTTGCCTCTGTTGCAAATCTATGGACCATGAAGTTTTGGATTTCCCTAGAATGATTGCTAAGGTTGAAAGGATGAATATGAGACAAGAAGACCACAAGAAAGGTCAATCAATTGAGATTATGACATAACCCCAGAAAGAATCAAAAAAAGTATTGCTACAGATGAAAGAAACCCTGAATGACCACTGACATATCAACTTATCAGAGATCTTCAAAGAAAAATAATGCATTGAAGTAATAATAGAAGACTTCAACATTGACTATGTTCTGGATGAGGAAACACAGGTGAATATCATGACAGAAAGAACTTGTGAACTTCTAGGAAAGCATGTTATGATTCCTTCAATGGGAAGAATAGGGTTCTTTAGATGAAAGTTGATAACCCTATGTGGAAGACTTACCCAGACATCTATGAATTCCAATGGAACTTCGACAGAGGAAGAATTCGAAGTTGTCAAATTTATTGAAAACAGTGCTCCATTTGCTATGTTACTAGGAAAACCTTGGATTGAAGGAGATCGAGCGAGAAGAAAATAAGAAGAAATCTTAGAGCAAAAGAAGCAAGAGTTAAAATATTTCATGACTAGGAGGATCACACACTTGATTGAAGAACAGGAGAACCGAGAAAATATATTTAAGACCAAAGACTTGGATGTCGAAGTAGGAAGAAAACTAGAAGACTCGCAGAAGACTGAAGTACCTATTCCAGATACAGATGAAGTATTACCCCTGATTTCTAGGAAAGAACCTCACCTGTGAGAAGTTACTCTGCCAAAAGAAGATAAGAATCAGAATGGAAAAATTAATTCTGAGATGAAGCTCACTGGAAACAAGGCTAGAAAACTAAGTAAGAAGAAAGCTAAAATCAAAAAGTTACAAAAGGTTCCGGAAGGAACTTCGCAGAAGGAAAATTTTCAAAATTGGAACTTTGTCGGGATATCAAAACTGCTTCACATGGAACTTCGCCATGGCGATGCAATATATCCATTAGAGACAGTATAACCGTTAGATCAACGGACCAAATGGGTAGAAAGGAATTTATGATTAGAAAGTTTTCCACCAGACCGTTGGGACCGTGCCATAACGGACAACACCGAGTTATTGAAGGCTTCTCAACCATTGCAAGATATTCGTTGTCCAATTATCTATTTATCCCATCACGCCACGCAACGAGAACACTTTTTCTAACCATGAATCTAATCTCGCAGACTAGTTTATTTCACACAGTTATCATCGCGCTATTACCATCCATCTTGTTGCATTGAGCGGTTACTCTTCGAACCTGAGATATTCAACCATGAGTGTGCATGTCGGACGATCTTAGCACTGCAGAGAAATTTGTCGAGGAAGTTCTCATTGACATAATGACTGAAAGAGTAATGTCTAAAAGAGTAATGTCTGAAAGAGAAATGTCTTCAAATATTAAAGCATCATCGACGAGAGGACTACAATCCTCTCCGTCAACTGCTCATGGAGCAAGATCATCCCAACCATTAGCAGAAAAGAGAACCAAACACAGAGATGACCTAGAAAATGTGAAGTTGATCCCGTCCATATTGCCCGATTACATCCCACCTTTAGCCGACACTATGAGTCGAGATAGCGTACCAAGATATTTTGAGTACTCCATGATTACTGCATACCTCCCGAAGGGGATACACGCAGTTCACGTGCAGCAAGACAAGATCATAGCGTTGAATTTCAGTGACTTCAACCTCAGATATCACAAGAACTATAGTATGCTCGCCCCATACAAATACATGACCAGGATGAAGGGGAAGAAATCAAAGATAATCCCCTAGTCGTGGACGATGAACCTCGCGTAGTCCACCCTGCTAAATGTAATGAAGATCCCACATGTCAAAAGGCACCAGGAAGTGAACGCATGTGTCAAGATATTACTTTCATGTTACCATGGAGGTTACTTATGGCTATATTTTCGTATTACAGTCGATCCGACGTTGATCCATAGGATCACAGGATTAAGTATGCAAGGACCCGACCCATAGGTGTTCTATCCAGGAAAATCCATAGATCGTGCTCTAGCACAACTCCATCCAGAATGGCGCAGTGCATCTAGCCTTCCATATCATAGATGGAAATTCAGTAAGGAAGAATAGACCTACACAGGTCACAGACTTTGTGCTTGACCTCACAGGGAAGTGCGTGGAAGGCCTGCAGATGAACTGGGCAAAGTACCTAGTAAATCAGTTGGAACTAGACTGATGCAAAGAACAGGATCAAGGCTACAAGTTTCACTTTAGTTGGCTCCTGATCCCCATCGTCTTAGTTTTCTAGGAGATGCCAGAACGTGTGGCCTTCCCGTATATTGAACCATTTGAGTCGCTTGTCATGAAGTTTGCTACACTTTAGTACTCGAGTGATATGAACAAATAGTGGAAGTCGAACGTTGTTTTTCATACATATTACCTTCAGTTGAAGAGAGCCATCGAACCTGAACCATGCATGACCCCGAACACCCTACAGAATTTTCAACCCCTAATGAGGTTCTGCAAATATCAGCACTTCATCTACATTACATCACGAGTCGATGAACATGAGTATCTTTAGTCGTACTGTAAGCTCACGGAAGAATACCTATAGCAGATCACTAAGGACTAGTCTATAAACCTCCTTCTTTCCACAGACCTCGCAGAGATGTCTGGCCCTGACAGCCTAGATACCATGCATAAATAACACTATAAACATGAGCCCAGCAGAACGAAGAAGACCGAAGAGGTCCAAGAGTTAAGCAGAGCCTCAAGAAAGAATGCTTCAATATCACCTGACCAAGGGGGTGATGACGAAGTAGAAGAACTAAATGACAAAGGATCTGAACAGAAGCCAGGCGAAGTAACACCACCCAGAGATGAGGTTGATCCCCTAAAGAAGAGGAAGGTGAAACCTTCTTCTTGGAAGAAATCAAAAGCCACCATGACCAAGATGAATATTGTGCTTACTGTCGATGATTTCAACTTCGTCATCGTAGCTCTCATTGATTCTTCGCTAGAAATCATGGAGAAACAGGAAGCTAAGCAGGAAGAAATGTACGATATAATTGAGATCAAACTTTGAGGGGTACAATAGGCCCTTCAGTCTAGTCACGCAGTCTCCACTGTGACCTTGCCATTAGGAGAACCAGAGTTGCGATATGAGCCATCCTAACTCCACCGACTAGCTGATGCGGTCAAAGCTCGCCTTAGTCGCGCTCAAGAAGAAATAGAAGAGGCCACCCAGGCCTTGAATCAAGTGTAAGGCATACTCTAAGAACAACGCAGAGTTGCAGAAATAAGAGAAGGTTTCTCTCTAGGCAAAGTTTGAAGAAGAGAAAGTACAGATGCAACAAGAAAAAGAACAGTTGCTCGTAGAGCAACTCAAAGTGAAGAAAGCAGTCAACAAAGAACTTCGCTCTGTGACAGGCTTAGAGATACAAGTAGAAGACTGAGTCATGCATCAAGTAGAGAAACTTGCAGAAGCCATTCAATAGCTACAGAAATGAATCATAGATTTAGAGTGTCACACAGTGCCCAGCACCCCACAGGTTGTGAGGGATCAAAGAGAAGAAATCGCTTGAAGCGCAATTGATAGAATAAAGGCCCTTGCCATGGAATGTAAGAAACTCACTGATCACAGTGCCCAGACCTATGAGAAATTAACTAATAATCCAAAATTGAAGGCATTGGATTCGTAGCTCCAAGAGACGAAGTATCAAGCAAAAATGATACAGGTGCAGCTGAAGCCCCTGTCAGCTATGGAAAGAATGAAGCGATCCCAGGAACAGTGCACTGCCTAGTAGCAGGTCCACACCATTCAAAGAAAATTTATGGAAGTAACTCAGATACTCCAACATGTACAAGATAAGGCTTACCAACTTTTCACAGAGATCAAAGGTCAAGGAGTGGAACTGGAGCAATTCGTCACTGCAGTTGAACAGCGCCTAGAGGGACCTTTCAAAGAAGCAGTCATTCAAGAGTTCGTTGAACAAGAGGTCTTGTCACAACAAAAAGTCGAAGAAGCTTGATCCAAGCTCAAGGCTTTTGAAGAAGAACTAGTCTGATCAAAGTGACTCGGGACGAGTCACAGGTGAGTGTTGGGGGCTTGTTGGCCCTTGACCAAGTTTTGAGGATTCTTGGTCATGTTTGACCTATTTTTGGGACTTCGACGGGATGTCGAAGGCAAAGTGCAGGCAGAGCACAGGACGAAGCAGATATCGCGGGATCGCGGCCCCTTTTAGGGCCCTTTTTGGGATTTGGGATTATGTAACAAGTATGGGAATGTCGACCCATGGGTTCACCCATGATTAGGCCTATTTTGTATGTACAAATAGAAGGCTAGGAAATGTAAGAAAGGGGGCAATTGCAAGTTGGCTAAGTGCTAGAGTTGGATCTGTGTGATCAAGAGTTGTAAGTTCTTTGGTGCATACTATGTGAGACTTACAAAGCTAAGTGCATGTCATTGTAAGAGACTTTAGAAGGTTGTGTGCATAGATCTACTCAGGGAAGGAGGATCTAGCGAGTTGCACCGATCTCTTGTCCTCTGTGGAGTAGGGATTTTGAGGCTATGTTCATGTAACTAATTGAAAATCTAATAAAGAAGACAAAGAGTTGGTGGACGTAGCCCCAGGGTGGGGGTGAACCACGTACATGTTGTGTTGCTATGCTTTGTGCGATGTGTTGATGTGTTTATATGTTAATGTGCTTATTGATTTAATATAGATGAATGATTTGTTGATGCTTAGTGCTTAATGATATGGATGGATGTTAGATATTATTGATATACATATGCTTAGTTCTTGAATCTGCTAGACCCAATATGTTTCGTCGTGCTAAGTGATGTTAGATGCTAGATCTTGTTGAATACTGCGATGCTCTGTAATTAGGGTTTCACTGCACTGTAACCCGGAATGATGAATGTTAACTACTTAGTGCTATGTTAAGTGTTATAATCATAGATATGTGTCATGGCTAAGGTTGCATACATCTGACTCCTAAAACCACCCCTTCCTCTACCTCGGGTGAGACTTCATCTGCCTCGCAGGTGTTGCCGAAAGGGCCGGTAGTTAGGGTTTTGTTGGTGCATTTTTGTAGCGTTGAACCCTGGGTCTGCCCCCATGCCAACAATCACATTCAGGATGGTGGACTGCACGAGATTCATACTCCATGCTTGGGGGATTACCCTTGAGTTCTTCCCCTTCGTCCTAGTCAAGTACTTGTGAGGGGTGAGCATACTATGGTTCTTGCAGTCTCCTAGGTTGAAGTCGTTGAATTTTAATGTCATGATATTATACTGTTGTGTTCTAACTACATGTATCCCCTTTGGGAGGTACGCAGTAACCAAGGTATAATCAAAATCCCTCAGGACACTGTCACGACTCATCGCACCAGCCAAAGGTGGGATGTAGTTGGGCAGGATAGTCGGGATTAACTTTGCATTCGCCATGTAATATTGATGCTTGGTTCTCTTCTTTGTTGCATCTCGAGATGGTCTAGATCCACAAGAAGTTGATAGGGAGGCTTGCACTTCTCTCCTTGACAAGGCTTGAATCCCTACGAACATTACTTTCTCGGCCATTAGATCAATTAGAACTTCTTCTACACACTTTTCAGTTGCGTTGAGTTCGTCCAACATACACTCTCAATATCGGATAACTAAGATTGATGAATGGGTGCTCAAATCAATAGAACATGTATCGATATTAGTAAATGCAGCACGGTAGCAATGATTTGGATTGGATACAATTCACAAAAATGTTCTTGATGAAACAGTCGACGAAATAAGTAGACAGCGACGTAATGGGTCTTCTCCAATGGACAAGAGGCCTTCATCAATGTGGTTTTGTCCGTTGCGGCACAGTCCCAATGGTCTGAAGATGAGATTTTTGGTCATAATTGTTGTTCTAACCATTTGGGGGTGTTGGTCTAATGGTCATAATGCCTCCAACGGTTATATTTCTTCACCATGGAGAAGTGCCATGTTGCGCTCTTCTGATATCCCGACGAAGTTCATGTTTTGCAAATCTTCCTTCTGTGAAGTCCTCTCTGGAACATTCTACAAATTTTCTCTCTTCTTACTGAGCTTTATATCCTTCTTCCATGTGATCTTCATCTCGGTATTCCTCTTTCCATTCTGATTCTTATCTCCTTTTGGCATAGTAACTTCACGTTGTTGACATTCTTTCATAAGGTTCAAGGGCAATACTTCTTCTCTGTATGGGGTAGGTGCTCCACTCTTCTGTGAGTCTTCTTGTATTCTTTCAACTTTGACATCCAAGTTTTTGGTTCTAAATAGCTTCGCTATGTTCTCCTGTTCTTCAATCAAGTGCGATATCCTCCTATTCATGAAATCTTTTAATTATTTCTTCTTTGGTTCTAAGACTTCCTCTTATTTTCTTCTGGCATGATCCTTCTCAATCCAAGGTTTTCCTAGTAACATAGCAAATGGGGTGCCATTCTCAATAAATTTAACAACCTCAAAACCTTCCTCTGTCAAAGTTCCATGAGCACTCATAGACATCTGGGTGAGTCTTCCACATAGGGTTATCAACTTTCCTATGAATAATTCTATTCCTACCAATGAAGGAATCATAACAGGCTTTCCTAAAATTTCCCAAGTTATTTATTTCATGATGTTCACATGTGTTTCTTCATCCAGAACGCAGTCAATGTCGAAGTCTCATATTCTTGTTTCTATGCATTATTTTTCCTTGAAGATATCTGCTAAGTCGATATATTTGTGATCATTCAGGGTTTCATCCATTTGTAGCAATACATTCTCTTATTCTTTCTAGGGTTCTACCATGGTCTTAGTTTCCTGATCTTCCTCGGGGTTTTCTTTTCTCATATTCATTCTATCAACCTTAGCAATCATTCTAGGGAAATCCAAAACTTCATTGTCCATAGCTTTACAACAAAGCCAAATAGAATATCTACCAAGGCATTCCTTAGAAAGGTGTCCCGGTCTTATGAAACTATAGAAGATATTTAATCCTCTCTTTCTTTTGAACGATCCCCAACCTTTCCTGTACTGCGCACTAGGGTCACAGTAATTAACCTGCAAAAAATTCTTTCTAGGATCCTGCATCCATTTGCTAGTCCAAACATTCTTTCTATGCATAGGAATGACATATCTTCCATCATTTCTATCAAATATACTCATATCAAATCTTCTTTCTTCTAGTTGTGCCCTATTTTTCAGGCTAGGACAAAATTTATCAAACATACCCAGATCCATAATTTCGAAATAAAAATTTCCACATATCTTACCTTTTCGATCAAAAATTTCCACTTATCTTACATTTTCGATCAAAACTTTTCACTATTCTTACCTTTATCAGAGAATAAAGATTCAATATCTTACCTCTTTTCTTCAGATCTGACTTCTCTTCTTAGCACAGAGCTTTACAGGTCAAGTATAATACTACGCACTAGGGAAACAGATCTACGCACAGAGCTTTCTCTTTTCTTCAGTTCCCAACAATCACAGTTTTAGGTCCCGACAACGGAACCATTTTTTGGCACAAGGGTAGACCCATGGTTCAATGCTTCAACAGTGCACCAACAAAACCCTAAATATCAGCCCTTTTGGCAACACTTGTGAAGCAGATGCAGTCTCACCCGACGTAGAGGCAGGGGTGGTTGCAAGAATCCAGTGTCTACAACCTTAGCTGGGACATAGATATGTGATTACAATATTCTATCAAAGAACTTAGCAATTACAGTTTATCAATATTTAACCAATATCTACTTCGCAGTTAAAACCCTAATCACATAGCATCGCAATATTCACCCAGATCTAGTATAGTCGAGCACCAATCACATTCACATAGGTTAGATCTAGCACTTATTCATATTATTAAGCACAAAACATCAACAAATCTATCTATAATTTATCTATGCCAAAGCGCTAAGCAAGTAAACACATCAATACATCGCACAAAGCATAACTACACAGGATATACGTGGTTCACCCCCATCCTAGGGCTACGTCCACCAACTCTTCTTCTCTTTTATTATCTTCTATCAATCTTCTACATGCATAGAGCCACAAGATCCTACTTCGCATAGGACAGGATATATGCGCACACCTTGCCAGATCCTCCTTCCCCGAGTTAGGTTACAGCACAAAGCTTCCACTCAATCCCTTACAGTCACTTACACTTAGCCTTGCAAGTCTCACACAGCATGCACAGAGCATGTACAACTATCACTTTCACTTAGCACTTGGTATCACACACTTGCGCCCCTTTACTTACATTGCCTAGATTTCTATTTATACATTACAAATTGGGCCTAAAATGGTCCAACATCCCCATACCCATTACATAATCCCAAAACCAAAAAATCCCTAAACAAGGGGTCGAGATCCCGTGATCTTCGCTTCAAATCGTGCTCCGCCTTCGACATCCTGTCGAAGTTCCAAAATAGGTCAAACATGACCAAGGATCCTCAAAACTTGGTCAAGGGTCAACACTCACCCCAGCAAGAGGAAGAACATCTATTCCCTGAGATACCTTACGCTCTTCCTCACGATGAGTTTAACCAATTCAAAAGAATCACAAGAGCTTACGCCCGACATATTGGAGCGTTTCCCTTAGCTCTGTTACTTCCTCATAGAAAACAAGTAAGTAAACTAGTGGTCGATACCGCCGACCAGGTTTTTGTTCACATAGTAGAAGACTTGATAGACTTCACCCTCAACGAAACTGAACATCCTCTTAATCTAATCCCCAAAACACCACCTGGAAACTTCTTCGAGCCGAACAATTTTTCCGATGAGGAAGGGTTCAACTCTGAACACTCAGTTTCGGGATTGAACGACATGGAAGATAACAACAATCATAATGAATAAAGGGGAAACCCACCTCAGAATAATCAACCTTGGTTGGCCATAGATGACTTGGCAATCCCTGGATGAGTACATAACCTTCCCCAATATCCAGAGAAGTTACTCCCTAAATTTGACCCTAAAACCTCAGGATTGCCTGAAGACCATATCAAAAAATTCATACTAGTTATCACACCGATGAATGTTCAACATGAATATGTAGTATGCAGGCTTTTCCCCTATACTTTTGAGAATTTGGCCTCCACATGGTATTTTAACTTACCTGTAGGATCCATAACTAGTTGTACGAAGTTTCAAAAGGATTGTTGTGCTTCTTTCGTCACCTTGGTGAGCAAATAAGAGGTGCTTGCAAGCTCAGTTGGGTCTGCTGAGAAGGACAGCTGTAGAGAAAAGAGTTAGAGAAAGAAAAATAAAAACTAAGATTAAGAATTAAACTAATAGATGCAATAAAAATTAAAAT
>JZKD02S1675198.1:280454-295650 GCA_000966675.3 Picea glauca
AAGACCCATGTCACCAATGTTTGAGGCTAATCTATTGATGAAAACAAAGCACCAAGAAGAAAGAGGACTATGAGTCCCTTCTTCCTCCAAGGGAAGGCTCTTGGACCCTCACTAGTTGGATCTTCTTACAACAAAGAAAATGGAAAATGGTGATGAAAGAACTCTTTACAAATCCACTCAATGGTGAGATGGATTGCCCAATGTAATGGTGCCAATGTGCTCTTGTCAAGGATGGAGTCCTTAAAACAATATAGGCAGCATAACATTATTTTGAATTCCTTGAGAAAATGAGGTGCATTCATGGCTTTTTATAGCATTGCATTGGGTTATTGTGTAACTGCTTTGTAGTGTGAAAAGAGGCCATTTAGGGCATTATTAGGTCTTTGACCAACCCACCAGTCGAATTCAGCCCAGATTTGAGAGTCAAATCGGCTTGGGAGCTGAACCATAAGTGGTTGGGAGGCCGACCACTTTCATAAATGCGTCGTTTAGCAGTTGCACGGCTTTTTTCGCTAACAGTCGTGCATCGTGTGCATATGCACGATTTCTACGTTCTTGTTCTGTGCATGTGCGCGCGTGCCTAATGTCTGCAAAGCGCTCTTCAATTTTTCACTACTTTGTATAGTTTTTTGACCTTTTTGAATGTTGTGGTATTAATTCAGGTTCATGAATGACTTCATTACTAGTTGACGATGTTGAGTTCTTGTAACCATGTGTGGACGAAATTCCAGTGATAACAAGGATGTTTTAGATAAATTTGCAGAAGAAACCACTACAAGAGCGTTGATGGCCGAGTTGTTCGCCGCCACCATGAGTTCAAAGGAGAAGATTAAAGACTTTAATCAGTGATATACCACTATCCTAAACAAATTTCAACCCGAAGCTAAGCTCACTCAGTATTTGCAAATTGAAGTATATGCTAATGCTCTCCCAGCTTCTATTTCCATGTTTGTGAAGAGGGTTGCCAAAGAAACCTTAGATGAGAATTTTGAAGAAGCCAAAACAATATAATTTCAAATGAAGGGATGTAAAGAAGGCCAAGTCTCACTAGTTAAGAAGGAATTTCAACCTCCTCCTAGGAGAGGACTCATGTTGACTATACCCCCATGGAAACAAACAGAACAAGGTCAAACGAAATCATAGACATCAAAATAATTGCAGGGGAAGGGAACCAAGTCCAGAGGCCCTATTAACCTTTTTTTAAAATAAATCCGCCTTTCAAAGCAATTGAACTCCCCCCCCCCGACCAAATTCAAAATTGATCTGGTAAATGTACTATCTGACTCTTTCTATACCTATCACCAAGAGAAACACTCTGAAAGAGACTACCCATAATGGGTGCATGCCATGAATTTGATGGCCAACCGGTTCCTAGATGAGTTTTCCCTGATTGAACAGTCAAGCGGCTCAGCTATGAATATTGCCAATCAGGAAGAAGTTGATCCACCAGAAGAAACAGGCATGTTGATATGGGACCATGACCTACCAGTGCCTTTCGATGACCTATTTGAGGTTCAAGAAGCACCCGCAAAAGTCTTGGCTGTGCAAACATGAAGTAGGGGTCAACCTGTCTAAAATGACCTCACCATGGCCCAAACTTCAGGAGGAAAACCAGCTCCTAAGCACCCTAAAGCACCTTTTGTCCCCTGAAGAAACCCTATAAACATCCATACATAAGAATCTCCCAAGCTAGACTACAACATAGTAGAATATTTGAAGAAGTTGAAGGAAAATATATATGTCATGGACATGTGTAGAATCCCTCAGCAAAAGGACTTTATGTTATAAGCATTGAAATCAGTAGAAAATCCTACAATAAGCACTGACCAAGGAGAAAATATAACTCCCACAAATCTAATAAATAAACCAATTGTGAACACCTGCTCTGAAGATAAGAAGGGAAAACCTTTTGTCCCATGGTTCCTTTTGACATTTGAAGTCTTCAAGAGAAACCTCCATAATTGTTTGGTTGACTCAGGAACATCCTCCAATGTTATTCCATTGTCTATTTGTAAAAAATTAAACGTAATCCCTCTCAAAAGAGATATCCATGTAATACAACTAGACAGAACCCAGGTGAAGGTTATGGGAGAGATCAAAGGTGTAATGATTATAATAGAAACACACCCTAAAAATTTTCAAGAAATTGACATCATTGTAGTAGATATCCCAGAAGCCAATGGATTGCTACTGAGTCAATATTGGTCTAAGAAGTTAAATGGATAATTTAGTACAAACTGAGCTCACCTTTGGCTACCATTAAAGGGACACATGAATATGATCAGGATCGATAGGGAAATATATCTAAAACACATGGTCACCAACCTGGAAACCTATAACGATCCCTCATCGACAGACTTTCTCGTGCTAGGAAATTATTCCTGTGATTCCGATTTTGAGAATTTCTCCCCCCTCTCATCTGATGTTCCTCTTACTCAAAACTCCGAAGTAATTTTTCAAGAAAATTTTCCACTAACAGTAGGGGAAACCCTCTTCTGTCAGGAACTGGTGTTAGAAACCACGGAATAGATAGGAGGAAAGGAGGAAAGTGATAATAAAGAGGAAGTTGATAGGTTTTTCCCACAATTTTGGACCTTATACTTTGATGGATCTAAATCACAAGAAGGGTTAGGGGCAGGGTGCATCCTCATCGATCTAAAAGGAAAATGAAATTTCTTGTCTTGTAGACTAGAATTTGAATGCACAAACAACATTGTCGAGTATGAAGCTCTAGTACAAGGGATAAATAAATCCATAGACTTAAACGTTAAAAGATTGAAGGTTTTCGAAGATTATGAAATCATCGTTAGACAAGTAAGGAACATTATACATTGAAAATCTCCCCACCTGAGGAATTACCAACAGGAAGTGCACAAACTAATAGAACATTTTGAAGCCTTCAACATTACAGCAATTCCCAGAACAAAGAACACTCTTGCGGATTCTCTGGCCACCGCTGCCTCAAGGATATCACCTATAGAAAACTATGAAGCCTCATGATTCGTTGTGGAGCTACTCTATAAACCATCAATACCCAATAATATTTCTAATTGGAAGTTATTTGAAGGGGATGAACAGATCATAAAAATTTTGACCAATCAGGATAATTTTAAAGACTTGGCTATTGAAGATGAAGTATTCCAGGATCAATTAGCGGAAATTAATCCTCATACAGATCAACCAACTGACAAACCAAGGTCTCACACGATACTGAAGGGAGTGGAAAATTTAGAAAACCTTTTTGACCTGAGGGAAATATTTAAAGGGTCAAAGAACGCAAAGACTGGGAGTTCTTGTCCCATGCACGAAACTATAAATCTAGGAACCCCGGAAAACCCCAAGAATATAAATCTTGGCAAGATGGTATCTAAAGAGGAAAGGAAGGCCTATCTCAAACTTTTTAGACAATATCAAGATGGTTTTTCTTGGTCCTACTAATATCTTAAAACTTATGATACTTGTATCATTCAACACACTATCCCATTAAAGCCTGAAGTGAAACCCTTCCAACAGAAGCTCTGGAAGTACCACCCATCCCTAGAGCCTCTCACATGTCAAGAATTAAAGAAGCTACTAGATTCCAAGATTATCTTCCAGGTTAGACTCTCTGCATGGGTAGAAAATTTGGTTCTTGTGAGGAAAAAGTCTGTGGATATCTGCATGTGCATAGATTTTAGAAACCTCAATAGAGATTCAGAAAAGGACAACTACCCAGTCCCACCAATGGAGCAACTCTTGCAGACCGTGTCTGGCTCTGATATTTTCTCCTTATTGGACAGTTTTTCAGGTTATAACCAATTTTAAGTTTTAGAGCAAGACTGTTTGAAGACTACCTTCTGAACCAAGTGGGGAACCTTCGCTTATAAACGTATGCCCTTTGGGTTAATCAATGCAGGGGAGACCTTCCAAAGGGCCATGGATGTAGTGTTTTGGGGACTAATCAACAAGTGTTTTGTAGTCTATTTGGATGACGTGAATGTGTATTCAAAGAACAAATAAGATCACATCCAACACTTAACCCAAATTTTCGAAAGGTGTAGGAAATACAGTATATCCTTAAACCCTAAGAAAACTATCTTTGGTGTAGAGGAAGGTAAATTTATAGGTCATATTATATCTCAAGCAGGGATTCGCATAGACTCATAAAGGATTAGGGCTATATTTCAGCTTCCATTACCCCACAACAAAAAGGCTATGCAATCATTCTTTGGGAAAATCAATTGTGAGTAAATTCACCCCCGATTTCGCTAAAACTATCAAACCCTTACAAAAAATGATTCGTAAAGATGTCAAATTTAAGTGGGATGATGAAATAAAAAGTTCTTTCAGCAATATTAAGGTTGTAATATCCCAAGCCCCAGTGTTGCGAAGTCCCGATTTTAGCAAAGATTTATTCTTCTATAATTTCACCTCCGACCAATCGTTAGTTGTAGTATTGACTCAGAAGGATGATGACAACAACGAAGCCCCAGTATCATTCATGAGCACTAATATCCAAGGGGTTGAACTAAATTACCCTACTATAAACAAGCAGGCTTATGTGGTATACAAAGCAGTGAAACGCTTCAGGTCTTACATCCTTAAGAACCATACCAAAGTCATCGTGCCTCACCCTGCGATCTGATCCCTATTCACTCAACAGGAGCTGGGGGAAAGAAGAGGAAACTAGATGGAAGTGGTACAAGAATTTCATCTAGATATAAAACATGCTAAACGGGTTAAAGGACAAGGGTTATGCAAACTGGCAGTTGAATACCAAGACTAAGTAAATGAAGACCCCAGATGGAAGAATGAATTAGAATTGTGGTGTGGTGAATTTTCATACATCTCCCCAGGGCAGGAGTCTTGGTATGAGAAAATGACTTATCTCCTATATCATGGAACTTACTTGGAAAACCTTTATCCTAGGGAAAGGAGAGCCCTCATGTTAAAATCGGCACAATATCACCTCATAAATTCAGTGCTCTTTCGTGTTAATTATGATGGGGTACTTTTAAGATGCCTCAAATGTGAAGATGCAGACAAAGTTCTAAAGGCGCTCCATGATGGTCCTGCAGGTGGACATTTCTCAAGAAACACCATTGCTCATAAAATATTGAGAGTTGGCTATTATTGGCCTACTTTGTTCAGGGACGCTCACACATACACTAGAAACTGTAAAACTTGTCAAATAAGCACAGGGAGGTAAAAGAGAGCATCTTTCCCACTCCAACCGATGGTCGTTTCCAGGCCATTCGAGCAATGGGGGTTAGATATCATAGGATAAATTACACCGATTTCTTCAAAACAGCATAGATACATACTAACTGCCACAGATTATTTCACGAAATGGGTAGGGGCCATCCTTCTTACTCATGTAAATGAGAAGGTGGTGATCCAATTCATAGAACAACAGTTGATCACAAGGTTCGGTGTGCCTTTTCTCCTTGTTTTTTATAATGTCGCTTAGTTTTATTCCACCCTATTAACAGAGTTTTCTCTAGATAAAGGAATCATAATAAGATACTCTGCAAACTACTATCCACAGGGGAAGGCAGTGGCCGAATCAACCAATAATAACCTAGAGAGGATATTAAAGAAAATAGTTGCAGACAATCAGATGAATTAGCATAGTTCACTCCATAATGCCTTATGGGCTGATAGAGTAAAACCCAAGGAATCCATAAGGAATTCCCCATACTTTTTGGTATATGAACAGGAATCCATTCTCCCGAACGGGCTATATCTTGCATCTCTTCAACTTTCTCATGATTCGAGAGGACAACCATCATCATTCATACAACAAAGAATCGATACCCTCCTCATGTTGGAAGAAGAAAGGGAGAAAGAAAAATCAAAGTTCATAGTTCATCAACAGATAGTTATGTGTGCTTTCATGATGTTTTGTTGTAGGGTAGGTCGATTGTGGAAGGCATTTTTTTTTTTTCGTTTCTTGATATAGTACTTCTAATATTTTGAAGATTGTGTTTAGCAAAACATTGGTTGACCTCAATTCATGCAATATGACAAACTATGTTCCTAACTCATCACTTACATACAACACAAGAAGCGTCGAGAGACATGCGGTTGTTTTAAAGAGTTTATATCTAACCTACAGATGAAAAAACTTGAAAAAATGATGAAGTGTATGCTTGGTGGTCTGGTAAAACCTTAAAGGAAATATGGTAAGATGGAAAGGACTACATGTACTTGGAAGACAGAGCTAGCAAACATTCACCTTAACCATCTCAGTTTGCAAATAACAGACGTCCTCCTCTCCCACTCACTCAGGGAATTCTGTTGAAATAAAATCAACCATATAAAATGAGTGCACAGAAGGAGAGGGTATGCAGATAACACTGTCGGGGCTATGGAAACTCCCTGGAAGCGGAGAAAGGTCTGTGACATCAGGGTGACTCCGTCAGGGCTATGGACACTTGCTGGCAGCGGAGCAACACCATAGCAAGTGAATAAGGATAACTAAAGGGCTTGGGGCCAGTGAATGATTTACTCGACTCTTGTCAAAGAGGGTGTTAGTCAGGGTTACAGGAAATGAACCTAGAATAAAGGTTGAAAACCCCAAAAGCAGGCCCAAACGCGTCAACCGAGGAATTTCAAATGCAAGGATAAAAGAGGCTCTGATTAAAAAAACATTTAAGTTATTAACCAGCTTTTTCATCAGCAAAGCCCAAGGTAGGAACAAAGATTCTTCTTTCACCTAGTAATTTGCCATTTGTTGATCACTCAACACACCCTACAAAAAAAGCCTCCATCAAATTTTTACTTTTTTGGGTACCACTTGATCTTCTACACTATCTGATTCGATTTCATTCTTATAAAATGTTTTGTATTTGCTTATTTCCATGACTCTCATCACCCATTTAGGTTTTCTTGAACTTATGAAACCTCATGACTAAAAAATACCTTAACACGTGAATAAAGAATCGACAGCCAAACACCTCACCGAATGTGCTCAGGGTCGACATCGGACATAATTCAAAGAAGGAAAAGGAACCACTTGGAAAATATCATCCGTCGAGCGTCAATATCCGTCGGCATCGAAAAAAGGAAGTTTTGATTTGTGTATAAAGATATCGTTGATAGTTGATTCCTCTTCGGCATCGGTAAAAGACAGTATGGGATAGGCTTTAACGAAGAACAGAAAGACATCACCGATAGTCGATGCTTGACGCGCTTATAGAAATCGGGGAAAACCTAGAAGGACTACAATAAACATTCTTACCGTGATAAACGTTATTCCTGATGCATCTTCGGCATCGAGACTTTTTCAAGGAAGTCAATCTGAAATCACTTGATAGGTGTATCGTTGATCGTCGACCCTAGATACTTTTTCGACATTGGCAAGATAAGGTTTGTTTTAGAAATATTAACTTAAGGAAATTCTCGACTACAATTAATACAAGCTAATTAAGTCACCATTCTTCAGTGCCATGTGCCTTTACCCGGTAGGAGGATTGCACAGTCTAGTTTTATCCCGAGCCATTCTTGGTTCCCTAGGTTTGAGTCACACCTCTAAGTTAGACTTTTCCAAAGAAAAATTATATAGTAAGATCGATCGGCATCAAAGCTTTTTGCAGGAGGACATCAATGAAAATGTTCATAGCACATCCCCAATCCTTGATCCACCCACTGAGAGAGCGACACGATGGGACGTTTTATCATTAGATACGATCAGATTTTGAGCATTTAAGGAGATAATTAATAGCCTATCTCGCATTAGTTTCTACCTTGTACACCAATCAAAACAGTCGTTTAAAATCACTGATAGACCACATCACCACTTGTGCCTCCATCGTCAACCCACGATGAATTTAAGTTATAGATATTCAGCGGCAGATTTGTTAAAATTTCACTCATAACCCGAATTGAATGAATGATGTGACACGGTAAGATATTCCTTGTTTAAATTCTCTTGAGACATTGTAAATGAAATCATTGTGCACATAAGATAATTCTGGTGCATCCGAAGGAGAAAGACGAGCGACTCGAAGGTTTATCAATTCTGTGATTATCAAAATAACAAGGTTTTAACAAGCTTCAGAGGTATGTATCCAAGTCTGTAAATTTTATATGGCTATAATTTATATGATTTATCCAGTTTTTGTTTTTACACAGTCTCTGAAATTTTATATTAAGTTGCAGGAACAATGCCACCAAGAAATCCAACTACTAGACGATCATTGATGGCACCAAAGCTAAAATAACTAGAGGTAGGCAAAGGCTCTTCTCCAGGGATCGCAAAGCAAATGGAATACACCCCGAGGCCGGAACATGTCATTAAGATAGCAACGAAGAAGGTTTTCATCCAGCCTCGGGCCTTTGGTGATACAGAGGCAAGCACAGGGTCCAATATGGTTCTCCCACATTGGGGGGATCTCTTTAATAGTATTAGCCGAGAAGAGTACCCATAATATGTCCCACACAGTGATCCAGACGTAAGGGTGCTCGACGACCAAGTGTTCCTGAACATCCGACAGTCGCATCTACATATGGTAGCAACCAGAACCCCCATTTTTCCCTTCATAGAGGTTCTTAAATGGATCATCGACCACATAGACACATAGAAGTGTCTAATAAATTATTACAATGGCGGGTGTGTCATATTTTTCCTCCCGGTAGAAGTTTAGAAGTATTACAAACTCATAGACCCTGAGGAGCATCTAAACATAGACTTTGTAGTGAAGTTCTATGAACACCATGACACCAGCCAGGTGATGGCCTCATGGTGGAGGGAGGACAATAATTTCACTAACCGGAGCACTAGATGGTATGGGACAGTCGATTTAAAGGAGCCATACGTCTAACTGATGGCTCTCATCTTCCAATTTTATGGAGAGAAATATTTCTCCAGGTTTTCAAAGGCATGGATGCCTTTGGCATACACAGTTGTGATCGTCGGATGCAGCTTCAAATGGGGAGAAATAATATCCAAGCAACTAGCATCTATGTGCAGTAGGCCTAGGCATCGAAGGAAGGAGAAGAACCAACATTTTACATGGATTCATACTTTCTCAATGTCATGTGTGCCAGAAATGTCTTCGTTGGCATGAATCTGAGTTGGCATGTTGCAGAACTCCTAGTCCACGTCTACTTCAGCGTCTTATGGAAAAACATGTACAAGAAATCCTACTCTCTCATCTACAATGAATTTATCGCTCGAATTTATTTTATTATTTTCAAGAAGGAATTCTCAAGGCTATCAGTAACAGCCAAAAAGATGATATCCAAGGTAGTCCATTGGTATTTGGATGAGCATGCCACCTACATCAGGGTGTTCAGGGTCACCGGAGAACCACATCTCCTACTAGCTCATGTCCCAGACCGACTTGTCGTAGGAGAAATATGTTATCAAACCATCTTGCAAGGATACAATGCCACCTTGTTCAAGGACAAGAAACGGGCGTTCATACCCTATGGTTTCCATGCAGGGTTATACTTGGTAAAGGATATCGCTCAATCCAAACAAGAACGGTTGAGACAACTCGAGTTCAAATTCTCGACGGGCTGATTCTGCAAGCACAATCCAAAGGGCCTGGTCTTGCAACATGCTTCACAAGTTCCATCCTGTTGTTCATACGCCCACAACAAATTCAAATATGAAGTCTTCACAAAAAATACCCAAGACTAGGATGAGGTGGTACAAAGGATGGTCGACCTAAAAATGACCAGGTCCAGGGCCATGAGCCTAGATGAACAGGTGACGACAATATAACAGTCGGCTCAAGAGGCCCTCAGAGCCAGGGAAGAAATCAGAGCAGCAAAGGCAACAAATATTTCCCCGGTGGCTACGGTGCAGAAAAGGGGATTTTCTATGACCCCGGAGGCACAGGCAAGGGGATTTCTCATGATAGAACAAGCACAAAGAGTAATCAATCAGTTGCAGGATGACCCAGACCTCGTATAAATAACAAGGGTCCCAGTTAACAACCCAATCAAAAGTTGAGTAGGTCCAAGTGGCCCAGAGATAATACAAATTCACGAAATAATTGGGTTAGAAAACCCTGAAGTTACAACTCCACATGTCGTATCACCAGGGGACATTTCAGCTCAGCCAGAGAGAGCAAGAAAATCAGGGAGAGAAAATGAGCCAAACCCCTCCATGACTTAATAACAATCTATGACTATGAGGAGAGTTCATAGGTGTCCTTGGTGATTTAGGTGTAGATCACAGAGGAAAAGGAACCCGAGAAGGCATCTTCCCTAGCTCTCGATGCTCAAATTCAAGGCCTTCAGCAGAATTGCCAAGAGGTCAAAAGTGTCTTAGACACTGAGCTACTCGATGTACCAGAGACCCAAGCATATATCGCGAAGGACATGTCAGGGTCAGGCGAACAAGAAGAAGAAGTTCCACAACAGGAAATCAACATCTCAACAACCGATTATCAAGTAAGTATCGAGCCTGCCCTGATGCTTCAATTTCAGTTGGTACTTTTCTTGTCGATGAGAAATAACCAGAGGTCGGACCTTCGGAACACACGGAAGAGGTTCAAGAACCCAATTTTGAACAGATATACACTGTCGAGAGCCTGGGAAATATGCTTACCTGGAGAGATCAGCAAATCCCCGAACCTGTGGATGAGGTTGTTGAAATACAAGCCATATCCTATGACCGGAAGAGGAAATCTTTCGTGAAGATAACTACCAAGAAGAGGAGGCTTACTCTGGATCGCTCCATCCTCATCACCACAGAGGGAAAATTTATTATCACAGAGCATGCCAAGACATCTGAGCTTATCAGTGTAGGGATAGAGCCACCCTAGATAGAGAAAAAAGGGATGAAGAGGTGTTGGCCACTACGCTAAAGGAGTTGGAACATCTATTTCATTTGGAAAAATATTATCAGGACTCCACACGGGCCACGGTGTTCTTCAGAAGCGAATTCCAAGACATCTACAGTAAATTCACAAATGAGCGGCACATGTTCACTGCAAGAATAGACGATTTCCAAGAAGACACCTTCATGGCACTGGTGACATGAAAAGACATGGAAATATGGTATGAGAAATCACACCAAGAAATGGAAAGGATCGAATACATCAGTGTTTTTCAGTAGGTCCAATATGTTGAATAACACAGCATTCAGATACTAAGGGATAGCAGCATTGATCATATAAAGAAGTTGGTCGAATACTAGGTGAAAATGGCCTAAGAACCTCACCAGGAAATCCAAGAGAAATGAGCCAAGTGCAAAAAGAGTTGGACCAAGATCAACCGTGCGATGAGAGACATCGACCCCCCAGAATTCAACACACCCGATGACTTTGTCGACTTACACGACATAGTCAAATTACATGTCGAACAAGACTCATCGTGAGTTGCGAAGATAACAAAGTTGGCTAACATGGTGCCAGGACAAGTAAAGCAGTTCATGGATCACCCAATCAAGGCTCAGACAGTGCTACAACAGTTAAGTGCTAAAGTAATCAAATATTGGGCACGGGAAGTGGAGATAAAGGAGATCCTTTCAGACCCGATGGACCAACACAAGTTCCCATACGCCAACACGTGCGAGGAACTCTTCGTCAAATGGTCGGAGTATGAGAAGAGTCATCCACTCAAGTGAGATCATTTGATGACTCTTAGAATACTGAGAGATGAAAGTGCCATGTGACAATTTTTTTTGTTTTACTTAGCTACACTTTTGACAGTTATTTTTAGTTAATAATATTTTATAAATAAGAGGATCAACTTGTTAGCAGAGGTCTATGGTTTTTGAAAATATCCTCTTGTTTGGATTGTAAAGAACTATTTTGGAGGTGCCTTAATTGAGAAGTCATGTTTAGGACCAGAGACAAAGTTTTTATGTTTTTCATCAAAAGCATGTATGATTGGATCTAAAGAAGAATTATTTCTGATTCCATCTCATGAATGGATGGTGTAATGAGTAAGAGCCTTTAAATATATTGATAAGTTATCTAATTCAATATGTTTATAGTTCTTGTCTCTAATGATGAAGAGTAAATAGTTGTGTTAATATGTGATTGATGATTAGAGTTAAGAAAACTATTTTTCTTGTCATCATTTATTGCATGTATGTTTTTCTTCTGATAATTATATCTCAGTCAATAATTGGAGCACCAACGGGTTAATGTATTAGTACTAGAATTGTTGTAGGTGTAAGAATCATCATATGCATGCTTGAGTATGAGGGTTATCCTGAACTCAGCCTTCTTCAGTAGTTAATTCATTTCCCCTTTGTTACCCAGCTGGTTTAAACAAGCATTCATCTTGTATCAATCCCACCTATAAGAGAAAATACAAAAAGAGAACGTTCTAACTGAAGGTGGAGTTTTCACAATAAGACATCATTCCAATCACTACGTAAATCCCATCGATTAATTGGTCGGATCACAAGATCTGGACAACCATTCCACCATTAAATGTTGCAAAGTCTAATTAGGCCTCGGTGGCGAGTTTGGTTCCTATTTTTGAGTTAAAGGGATTTAGGACCCCTCAATAGGTAGTTCAAGAGAATAAGCAAGGGGGGAAAGGATTTGTGTATATATGAGGAAATTGAATGATGCTTGGCTACATGAAATCTTCCCTACACCTTTTACAGATCAATTCCTAGAGAATGTGGGACGACAGGAAGCATATTCTTTTACATATGGATTCTCATGTTACCACTAGATCAAGATAGCCCCAGAAGACAGGTACAAGACTACATTTTCCACTAAATGGGGATCCTACCAGTACACAATCATGCATTTTGGGATGAAGAATTCACCAGCCATATTTTCAAGGGTAGTAATAGTTGTTTTTAAGGAGTTCATACATCAGTTTATAGAAGTGTATCTGGATGATTGGACTATGTATATTCAGTTAAAAGACCATGTGGAAGTATCAAGGTTGATGTTGGAAAGATACAGGTAGTGCCAGATATCATTGAATATCAAGAAGTGCATCTTTGGGATACCTTTTGGAATATTATTGGGCCATATAGTGTAAAAACAAGGCTTGCTAGTAGATCCTACCAAGATTGCAGTTATTGTCAATTTACCACCACCAAAATAAATACGCCAGTTGAGAGAAACATTGGTACATGCAGGCTACTACAGAAAAATTATAAAAGGGTATGCACAGATCATTGATCCAAAGGAAAAATTGTTAAAAAAGGATACTAAATTTCAGTGGAATGAGGATTGTCGACAATAATTAGACACCCTAAAAGAAAATATGGTCACAAAAACTATTCTAGTATTCCTATATTGGGAAAATACTTTTCATGTGCATGTAGATGCATCTACTATAGCACTTGGAGAAATCAGGGCATAGCCAGGAGCAGGATATTTGGACCATCCTATAGAATTTGCTAGAAGAAAACTGTCAGAATCATAGCAGAACTACAATACTACAGAAAGAGAAGGCCTAGATATGGTCTATGCACTTCAGAAGTTTAGACATTACTTACAGAGAAAACACTTTAATATGTTCATAGATCATTCAGCCCTCAAATACCTAGTCAACAAGCCAATGTTGGGGAGCAGGATATGTAGATGGCTATTGTTATTTCAAGAATTTCACTTTGAAGTGATAGTCAAACCAGAGAAGCTAAATGCGAGACCTGATCACCTGTCAAGGGTAACCAATGGAGAATAACCTACCAACTTGGAAGACAACTTCCCTAATGCGCAGTTATTTTTAGTCCAAATAGCTGACGAATATTTTGCTGACATAATTGAATACTTAAGTACAGGGACTGCACCACAAGAGTTTAACACTACGCATAAGAAAAATATGGTAGTCAAAGTTTCACACTATCAATTGATTGCAAGACACTTATACAAAATGGGCGTAGATAGAATTTTGTGAAGATGTGTACTAGAACATGAAAGGCCTAGAATTTTAGCAAAATCTCATGAGGGAATAGTTGGAGGACACTATGAAGAAAAATATATCACGCGGAAGATATTGCGCGCAGGCCTATGGTGGCCAACAACTCACAGAGATTCTAAGGAATATTTCTAGAGATGTGATGTTTTTCAAAGGGTTGGTAAACCTAATAGAAGGGATGAGATGCCCCTAACATCACAAGTAACTTTGTAGGTATTTGAAAAATGGGCAATAGACTTTGTGGGGCCAATCCATCCACTTAAAAAAAGGTCAGGAGCAAGATATATCATTACTGTGACAAAATACTTAACAAGATGGGAAGAATCAGCACCAGTAAAATATTGCAGTGCAGATGCAGCAGCACACTTCTTTTTTGATAAAGTGATCACTAGATTTGGTTGTCCAAGGATTTTGATGAGTGACCAAGGAACTCACTTTATCAATAGTACTATCAAGGCTATGATTAAGGATTTTGAAGTCTATGATCAGAAGAGTACACCATACCATCCTCAATCAAATGGAACAGTGGAGGCCTTCAATAAGATCTTCGAGAATGCTCTGACAAAGATTTACAATGTCAACAGGGATGATTGGGACTTGAAAATACCAGCGGTACTATGGGCATACAAGACTACATGTAAGAATTTGATAGTAAAGACACCATTTAGATTAGTGTATAGGTAGGACGCAGTAATACCATTATAATTTCTGGTACCGAGTCTACGCGTAGCAGAAATTATCAACATGGCAGAAAGAGGCGCATCAAAGGAAAGGCTAAATCAACTAATGGAGATGGGAGAGGATAGGATTCTTGCAGGACTTCACCAAGAAGTTGTTGATTAAGGTTGGTTTTCATTGATGTCAACCCTTGAACAAAGCCCCGTAGCACAAAGGTTTGGGTAATGGACCCAATATTGTTTGATGTAAATATGACTCATTATTGTCTTGTCATGGTTGATAAGAAGTAAAGATGGATGAACTCCAAAGTGGTCCCCTTATGGTGAAATCCCTCACGAGAAGACGTTTTGTAGAGTAAGATAACCCATGATTAATTGTGAAATAATGAGATCCTAGATGGATAGTTATTTTCATTCCATTTCCAGTGGTATGTGGAATGTCACATAACCCCTCACGGTTAGAGAGTTATGGCCATGAGAAGTTAGAGACCCCGGGTTCGGGTAATGGACCCAAGTTTGTTTGATGGATAACGGTATGAGTTATAATATATTTTCAGACAATATTATTCTATATGGATAGTACATGTCATTCCATTTCTAGTGGTATGTGAAATGTCACATAACTCCTCACGGTTTGAGAGTTATGGCCTTACGAAGTTGGAGGACCCTCATATGTCATCTAGAAG
>JZKD02S1675198.1:309012-325874 GCA_000966675.3 Picea glauca
TTGGTACATATTGATGAGTCATAGTTGATGAGTAGTTGACACATGATTGGTACATACTTGGCACATGGTTGGATGCACTTGTTTATGGTACAGGTTGATTACAGGTTATTTGGTATAGGTTGGTGCATGGTTTATGCACTTGTTTATGGTATAAGTTGATTACAGGTTGAGGTACAAGTTGATGCATGATTCAGATTTATTGGTACAAGTGTACAGCAGTATATCTCATAGTGACAGGTTGACAATGGTTCCATCATTCTACTTCTACTTCAGGGTGGAAGGATGGGGCAAGGACAGGTGGTTTTGGCCACCTACTAGTTGTAGCTGGAGAACATAGGGGGTTGTAGCATCCTTCTGGTTGTATCCAGAGAATTTGGGAGTTGGATCTTCCCTCAGGTTGTAGCTTGAGAAACTAGGGGGTTGGAGCCTCCTTCTAGATGCAGCTGGAAAATAAAGGAAGTTGGTGCTTCCAATGAATGTAATTCTTCAAGACATATAACAAAAAGCATTTTGTGGTTTTCTCCTGATTTGGGTTTTGACGTAAAACACTGGTGTATTGTGTATGTGTATGTTTGTTCATTTGTTCATTGCTTATTTACTCTATAGTTATTGGATGATAATGCTTCATTGATATAAAACTTGGATCATATGGTTAAAAAGGATTAAATTTATCTATTATTGATTCACCCCCCCTCTCAGTAATCCAACAGAAGTACAGAAAGCAAGAGACAAAGCTTAGCATGATAGACATATCAAGAGGAAGAGTTTCAAGGAGGGATACCTAGTCTTTCTCTATGACACTAAATGTTTTCAGCATCTGGCTAAATTCAAAATGAAATGGTTGGGACCATATGAAGTGAAGACAATCACAAATGTTGGATATGTACAGTTAAAAGACTTGGGAGTCACATAACAGAAAGGATTGATCAATGGGAGTCGAATGAAACTATACAGGTACAGTCGACCTCCTAGCCCTTAAGAGTTACAGCACAGTAAGAAGAACATGTACATAGTGTATTATAGGAGAAGCTAGGACAAAATAGTGACAAAAAAAGATATAAAAAGGACAAAAAGAGGGTAAAAGAAATACAAAAATACAAAATAGAGAAAGTAGAGAAAATACAAAAAAAAATGGGGAAAAGTATCGCGCAGTAATTACCATGACATATATCAGAAGACCACGCGCAGCGAAAAGTAAACTTGGAGCAAATGCATGCAAAAAGTAACAGTGAACATAACCTAGTCTATAAAAGGTGGAAAGTGTAGATTTATTCAACACTTATCAAATTTTGATATCAAAGTGAGAAAGATAACCTGTGCCCTAGTTTTCAATCGTCGAAGTAGCAAGTCGAGGTTGCAATAGTTACAAAGGATGACTTCACCGAATTTTGGGTTGTTAGGCCAGTTTGTCTAGGTCACCCGACAAGGCCAAAGTCTCAAAGAGAGGATGCAGCAGCCTGAGAATATAGTTGATATCGAGGACGTGACCACCTCGGACCTAGAATAAATTATCCCGATGCAAGTTGAGGAAGATATCCCTACATTGCAGCAAGGAGAGATAGGGTAGAGCTCCAAGGACAAAAATGGGGGTTCAAACCCTAACCCCGAGATTTCGATGAGACCAGATGACATAGTGGGATTGTGAAGGTCCCAGGCACAAGACGAAGTATTGGTTGAAGACATCACCAATCAGCCAGAGTCGGATGGGGAGGAAGAGGGAACAGAAGCAGTAGAGGCAGGCATGTATGTTGCGGGGCATAAAAGAAAGACCCCTAACAGTATGGAAATTACCCTTCCATTCCTTCTAGGCATATTCCCCACTGTCGATGACATGTTGGGGAAGGTACCAAAGTTGAGGTATGTGAACCATGACTTGCATGACACAGCCAAATTTCCAAAATTGTCCAAGGAAAACTATATGATCAACACAAGGGATATTCGACCCCTGGGAAGGCCAGTGTTAGAGCTCGCATAGTGGATTATGAGGCTGTATAACTCAGATATAATGAACCTGTTGGACATACCGCATTTTGGGCATGGTAATAATGTCGGTCTGTGCATTAAGAATTTGGTCGCCTAGGTCCATGGAGGCATTATTTGGATGGATAGACCAGTACATATTGATATGGCATCAATTGAAAAAACAACTAGATTGCCTATAGTTGGCACGTCGCTGGAAGAATTCTTGGAAAACAAAGCACTTGAGAAATAGCTGGCAGAACAAGTGAAGGCACAGTTCAGTACGACCAAGGGGAATAGAGGAATCGTCATCAAAGAAATCAACGATGACGCCACAAGATTCGCTAGTAATCTAATGGCCTGCAGGCTGCTAAGAAAATTTCGTAGAGAGGAAGCGTCGGTAGAAGTGATTGCAGTAGTAGTGCAGTGCGCGAAGGGGATGAATTTAACATGGGCAGGGTACCTATCGAACCAATTCATGCTTGAATGTCACAACGCACAGGAAAATGGAACCGAATTCCATTACTCCTCGTTAATGATATTGATAGCTTTGGAAGGGTGGCAGGAGCCTAAGTTCTCACCATTCCTAGACAGAGTAGGGAAGTAATATGCAGCCAGGTATGAGTCTCTCTAGTAGGAAAAGGATAAAAAGACACACCAGGCAAACAACATTGTGTTTTCCATGTTGCTATAATAAATCCAGCAGCGCACAGGAAACAAAATATTGGAGACAAAATTATGTTTTTCATCAAATGCGTTATGTGATTGGATTGAGGAGGAATTACTTCCAACTTTATTTCAGTAATTGATGTTGTAATGAATAAGAGTTTATGAATCTATTAATAAGTTATATGTTTCAATATATTTGCAGTTCTTTTGTCCTTAATGATGGAAATCAAATCATTTTGTTAATGTGTGATTAATGTTAGAGATAAGTAAACTATTTTTATTTCCATCATTTCATTACATGCGTGTTTTTCTTACGATAATTGTATCTTAGTCAATGATGAAATACCAGCAAGTTAATGTATTAGTACTAGGCTTGTAATAGGTGTCAAAATCTTTGTCTGCATGCTTGAGCATGAGTTTTATCCCAAGCTCAGTCGTCTTCAGTAGTTAAGAATCCCTTCTACCAGTTGGTTTATACCAGCACACATATTTTTATCAGACTCATCTAATAAAAGAAAAGACAAAAAATAGAACGTTTAAACTGAAGGAGGAAGTTTCATAGGAAGATATCATGTCAATCACCAAGTAAATCCCATCGATAAATTAGCTAGATCGAAAGATCTGGAGAACCATTCCACCATCAAATGTTGCAGAGTCTAATTGGGCCTCTAAGGCGGGTTTGGTTCCTACTGTTGAGTTTAAGGGATCTAAGACACCTCAAAAAAAATGGTGCTAGAAGGAGGGCATGATGAATGAATGGATAACAATATTTCTGACATAATATCCCACATAGCCTACATATTCAAAACAGCCCACATGCATGGCTAGTCATTCTCAAGACAACCCACATACAAAGAGTACTCTTGACACAAGTAACTCACCCTAGCACGAGGAAGAAAACCTATTCCCTCAAATACCTTATGATCTTCCTCACAAGGATTTGAACCAATTCATAAGAATAATAAGAGCTTACACTCGGAAAATTGGATCGTTTCCCTTAGCCCCGTTACTTCCTTGTAGAAAACAAGTAAGCAGACTAGTGTTCGATACCCCTGATCCAAATTTTATGAGCAGAATGAAATGAATACATATTTTTAAAATATTCTTAAAATAGAATAACAGAGATACAGTAAAACTGGTTTTCAATTCAAAAAGGAAATAAGCTGAAACTGTAAAATGCAACGAAAAATAAGCTTGTTGGAATGGTGGCAGCTTATCTCTGAGAAGAGATGTGACGGTTGCGCTCATTTGCAAGAAGATGATTAAAATGAGGATATGAAGGAATTTTTACAATAAACAAGATTTTCAAAAACCCTAGACATCCAAAAACATAACCCTAGGACATGAAGCGCCAAAATTCATGTGGGCCCCATTTGGGTGAGTTAGTACATCAACTTCCTGGGGTCGTAACTTTTTCATACGATCTCTATTTTAGGCGCATGATAGCCCGTTGGAAAGGTATCATAGATGAGATTCATTTTTGGGGATCAATTATATATTTTCCATTTTGTTGAGAAGATCGATCCCAAAAAACCTTCATTTAGGCCCTCAAAATGGCCCCAGAAGTTAAAAACTGCTAAAAATAATAAATTGCTAGAAAGTTGTTTTGAGGGAGTTGGAAAAGGTGGGTGGACACCTATATCCACCTAGATCAATCCTCCCTCCTTAGAAATAAATGGTATCCATTTCATTGATTTCCCCCATCAGATGAGGAATTTTTTGTTGAATTTGGATCCGGGTGAGCCACTTGCCTTGGTGCAGGAGCTTCCCTGCTTTGATGACTCGATAAAGTTGGATTATTTTTTGTTGAGTGTCCTTGATATGTGTGTCCACAATATGATAAATTCATGCATGTTTCATGCAGTCGTGGTTGAGCTATTTTGGTTTCAACTGCTCTGTTATCTTTAAGGTGTCCAATAATGGTGGGAAATATGGTCGAAGGAGAGCCACGTTGAATACTGGGTGTAGGCCAAGGAAAGGGGGAATGTTGATCTCAAAAACATTGTCATCCACAGCCTTGGTGATGGTGTATAGCCCATAACGGAGTGGGAAAATATTTTGATAGGGATTTGTAAGGCATTCTATCTGCAAGTGAAACCAAACTTTGTCTCCCACCTGAAACTTATGTGGCACCTAATGTTGATCATGGTGTTGCTTGTACTTGGCGTTAGAATTATATAGAATATATTGAACCTGTTGGCAGATGTCTTGTATCCTCTCAATGAACCGAGTGGCTTTGTCAGCTTCTGGTGGAGCAGGGGACGAGTCGGTTGAGGTGGTCACCAAGGGTAGTGCAATATCCATGGGGCCCAATGGTTGGAATCCCAACCCCATCTGAAAGGGGTTGTGGCCATTTGAGCTATGTAGGGCTCTGTTGTATCTATGTTGGACATAGGGAAGACTCTCATCCAATTTTTGGGGGTGTATTTAATTGTACATGCATAGGATATGTACGATCATCCAATTGATGACCTCGGTTTGGCCATCTTTTTGGGGGTGGAAGGAAGTGGATTTGGTGAGCTTGGTATCCAGCAGTGAACAGAGGCTCGACCAGACTGTGTTGAGGAACCAACTATCACAGTATGAGATTATGGTTTTTGGGATCCCAAAATATACCCATACTCGTTCAAATAATATCTTGGCAAGTGGCTTCTGTTGTGATGTTCTTCTTATAGATGGCTAGAATTGCCATATTGGAAAAGAGATCAGCAACCACAAAACCACAGTAATGTCCCCTCTTGGTGGACGAGAGGCCCGATATGTATTCCATTGAGATGGATTCCCATGGCCTGTCAGGAGTAGGTAGAGGGGTGTATAGGCCCTATTTATTGGTGGTCGTTTTGGAAATAGCGTAAGCGGTGCAGGACCTAATATACTTGTTGACATCTTGTCAAATTTTTGTCTTGTAGAAATGTTTCTGCAGCACTTCCACTATCTTTTTGATGCCAAAGTGTCTTGCCACCCGGTTGTAGTGAGCTTCCCAAATCAGCTTTGCATGCTCACTTGATGGAATGCAGAGATGGACCAAATGGAACAAAAACCCATATCGAAGATGGAAATTAGCGTCCACTGAGTTGGCGCCCAACATTTGGTAGGTGGTGGAGAATTCAGGGTTTGCCTCGTAGAGGTGGGATCATCCAGAGGTCTCATGGCCACAAGATTCTAGCACCATGGTGAATTTTGTGACTGGAGGTCGGATGAGGCAATCAGTAACTCGATTGGTATTTCATGTTTTATACTTGATGTTGAGGTGGAACTATTGTAAGTATGTGGACCACTTCTAATGGCGCTCATTCTGCAATTTTCCTTGGGTCTGCATGAAATGTAGTGGTTTGTGATCAGTGTGGATGACTGTCTCCTTCCCAAGAATGTAATGTATCCACTGGCGGAAGTCTTGCACAATGGAGTACATTTCTTTGTCGTAATTAGGGTACTTACGGATAGCATCTGATAGTGTCTCACTATGATATGCCACAGGGTGGCTGTGTTGAGTGAGAATGGCACCCACAGCATAGTCGGAATCATCTATCTCAATCTCAAAGGGATGTTGCAGGTATGGTAATGAAATTACTTGGGATGAGCACAAACATTTCTTCAACTTATCAAAGGCTTATTTTTTTGATAGACCCCACACAAATTTTTCCTTTCCGCCACCCCTGGTTAGTTGGCTGAGGGCCCATGCGATATGAGAGAATCCCAACATGAACCTGTGATAGAAATTAGTGATGCCCAAGAAGCTCTGAATTTCAATGAGTTTGGTTGGGGCTGGCTAGTCACAGATGACTTGGATATTGGCTCGATCCACATGCACACCGTGTCGATCAACGATGTATCCTAAGTAATGGACCTTGTCCATGACGAAGGAGCATTTTTCCAAGTTTGCATATAATTTTTGTTGCCGCAAAGTGTGCAGAACCTGTTGAATATGTTGCAAGTGTCCCTCCCAAGTATTTATGTATATGAGGATGTCATCCAGATACACCACTACAAAACTATTGGTGAAAGGTCGTAGGATATCATCCAATATCCTCATAAAAGTTGATGGAGCATTTGTCAAACCAAAGGGCATGACCATCCATTCAAAAGGACCTTCTTTTAGCTTGAAGGAGGTCTTCCATACATCTGTATGTTCTATTGGGACCTAGTGGTAGCCAGACTTCAGATCAATCTTACTGAAGTATTTTTCCCCTATGAGATGATCAAGGAGGTCATCGATTCGAGGAATCGGGTACCAGTTTCAGACTCTGATTTTATTCAAGGCCCGGTAATCAATGTAGAGTCGCCAAGTTTCGTCTTTCTTTTGCACCATCACGATTGGGCTCCCACAAGGCGACAAGTTGGGATGTATGTGCCCCTTGTGGAGCATTTCTTGGATCTGCCTCTTGATATCCTCCTTTTCTAACATAGAGTGGAGATAGACTAGCCCATTGGGTAGCAGTTCCCCTGGGGTCAGATCAATGGGATGCTTGACCTAGCAGTGCAGAGGTACCCCGATAGGAGAGGAGAAGATATATGAGTATTCTTCCATGACCTTATCCACTTACTTTTGTTTTGTGGAGAGATCGATCACAGAGGCCCTAGGTGTGGCTGTGATTTGTCACTCACTCTTAGAGAGAATCACAAAGAAGACAAATTTATCGGTCTGAGAGATGACCTTCCTACATTGCTTGGAAAAGATCAAGGAAATAGCACTAGGAGGGACTGCCTCGGGTATCCTGTACAATTTCCTATTCAAACTAATAATAAAACTACGAGGCCTAGACTCATATATAGCATGACATTTCCATAAATAAGGTTGGCCCAACATAACATTACAAAATTTGAGAGGAGCAACATCACACAATACCTTGTTTTTTAAGGGCTTGATGTCGTACGACAGTGGGCATTGTTGGATGACACGGATATCGCTTCCTTGGCAGAGCCATCCAATGGTGTAGGTTTGTGGGTACGGTGTTGTTGGCAGGGCCAGCTCCTTGATGACCTCTACCGAGATGAGGTTCTTCTATCTATCGCTATCAACGATGAAGTGCAGTGGGGTGCCTTTTACCCACATTTGTGAATGGAAAAAGAACTCACCTTCTTCTAGCTCGTCTGGTTCACCGAGCTAGAGCTTGGTGGTAGAAATAGTGGCACTGGGTTCCGCATCAATGATTTGTCTTCCCCTTTCTGGTTTTGACTCAAATTCAGAACCCGTATCTGATTCAGAGGATTTCACTTCAGCCACTAGCGACTTCTTTGAGCGGCAGTCAGTAGTGTTATGACAAGGGATCTTATGGAAGTTGCACCACTTCCCGATATCTTTCTTTGTCTTTATGGTGTCTTTATTTGCTTACAGCTTGCACTGGTTGTCCTGATACTGTCCATATTTTCTCTGACCTTTGTTCTGTGGGTTGGGGTCACCCCTTCCTGGATTTTTTTGTGAGAATTTCCTAGGCCAAAATTGTTGTGTCTTTTGTTTGAGCTTCTGCTTGATTTTGATGGCATATCGATAGGCCACACCCAAGGACAAGATGTCCATAAATTCCATTTCAGTCCGGATGTATCTATGCAGAGAACCATGATACTTTAGCACTAGATATCGCTCTGAATATTTGATACCCATATTGGTGCGCAATGTATGGAATATATTTTGGAACTCTGGCACTGCTTGGTCTCTTTCTTACCGCAATGTGGTCCATTTGGTATACAAGTCCTCATAACTTCCGATAGGGTAGTATTGTTCCTTAATAGCATCCCTAAAGGATTCCCAGGTGTTCGCGACTGTAAATAATGAGGGTTCATTTGTTTCCTTTTTCTCACAGAAATTTTCACACCAATCTTTGACATGGGGAATGGATTTGAGGAGTGCAAAAGTAATATTTTCTCTATTTGAAAAGTTATGGATAGAAAAATACAATTCTAGTAGATTCAACCACTTTTCTATAGCATCTGAGTCTATATAACCTTCAAATATAGGAATATCAAAGTTTCTTTGTACCTTGAAAGGGGTGGTGCCTCCGCTCAAGGAAGATGTATCGCATGTTGGTAGTCGTCGAAGGATTTGTGCGAAACTATCCATCATCTAGTTCCTCTGTTGTGTGAGGGATTTATCAAGCAACATTTTGAAAACATATTATGTCCCATCATATTTATTTTCTCCTACCATGAGAGGTCACTTGGGCATGAGAGATATTTTTTCCTCAAGATAAACAAGCTTGAGACTCAATTCTTTGTACCCTGACCTTGTTGGGAACATGCATTAAGACGACAAGGAGCAGACTGCTCTGATATCACTGATCTAGATTTTATGAGAAGAAAAAAATCAATACAGATTATTAAAATATGATTAACATGGAATAATAGAGATATAGTAAAATTGGTTTTCTATTCAATAAGGAAATAAGTTGAAACGGTAAAATGCAGTGGAAAACAAGCTTGTTGGAATGGTGGTGGCTTATCTCTGAGAAGAGATGTGACGATTGCACTCATTTGCAAGAATATGATTACAAAGAGGCTCTGGAGGCATTTTTATAATAAACAGGAATGTCAAAAACCCTATACATACAAAAACCTAACCCTAGGAGATGAAGCGCCAAAATTCATGTGGGCCCCATTTGGGTAAGTTAGTACATCAACTTCCTCGGGTCGTAACTTTTGCATACGATCTTCGTTTTAGGTGCATGATATCCCGTTGGAAAGATATCGTCGATGAGATTCATTTTGGGGGATCAATCAGAGCCTTCAAATATAATTTAGAAGCTCTATCCCAAAAAACATTCATTTAGGCCCTCAAAATGGCCCCAGAAGTTAAAAACTACTAAAAATAGTAAATTGCCAAAATTTCCAGAAAGTTGGAAAAGGTGGGTGGCCACCGATATCCACTTGTATCAACCCCAGAAAATGTTTTTGTTCACACAGTAGAAGACCTGATAGATTTTTCCCTCCCTGATATCGAACAACCCCTTAACCTAATCCCTGAAACACCAGCAGGAAACTACTCTGAACCAGACGATTTAGAATGTGACCAGGAAGGGTTAAACTTGGATCACTCAGTTTCAGAATCAGATGACATGGAGGATAATAGTGATAATAATGAAGAGAGGGAAAATCCACCTCCAAATAACCAACCTTGGTTGGCCATAGATGCTCTGGAAATCCTAGGACGGGTACATAACCTCCCTTGACATCTAGAAAAACTACTTCCCAATTTTGACCCTGAAACCTATTGATTGCCTAAATACCATATTAAAAATTTCATACTAGCGATAATACTGATGAAATTACAACTTGAGGACGTAGTATGCAGACTTTTTCCCTACACTTTTGAGAATTCAGCCTCGACTTGGTGTTTTAACTTTCCTGTAGGGTCCATAACTAGTTGGATGAAGTTTCAAAAAGATTTTTTAGAAAAATTTGCAGAATAAACTACCACAAGACATTTGATGTCTGAACTCTTCATCACCACCATGAGTTCAAAAGATAAGTTTAAAGACTTCTATCAATGGTTTACCACTATCCTAAACAAATTCCAACCCGAAGCTAAGCCTACCCAGGAGTTGCAAATTGAGGTATATGTTAATGCTCTTCCTGCGTCTATTTATATGTTTGTGAAAAGGGCTGCCAAACACACCCTAGCTGAGAATTTCAAGGAAGTCAAAATGATTGAATTCCAAATGAAGGTATGCAAAGAGGGCCAGGTCTCACTAGTTAAGAAAGAAGTTAATCCTCCGCCCAGGAGAGGATTAATGTTGACTAGGCCTTCGAGAAAACAAATAGAACAAGGTCCCGAAAAGGGAAGCAGAGACATAGAATACCTACAACGGATGATAAATAAATTCTTGAATGAAATCGTATACATGAAGATAAGTGTTGGGGAAGGAAACCAAGGTAAAATTCCTTATTAACCCTTTTTCAAGAGAAACCCACCTTTCAAAGTGATTGAACCTCCCCCAACCAACTTAAACATCGATCTGAGTAATGTAGCATCCGACTCTTTATGTACTTATCATCAAGAGAAACATTCTAAAAGAGATTGTCCCCAATGGATGCATGTTATGAATTTAATGAAAAATCAGTTCCTAGACGAAGTGTCCCTTACCGAACAATCAAGCGGCTCAGCGGTAAACATCGTCAATCAGGAGGAAGTTGAGTCGTCAGAAGAAACAACCATGTTCTTATGGGATCATGACTTGTCGATGACCTCCAATGATGTATTTGAGGTTCAAGAACCACCCGTTGAGGTTTTGGCTGTGAAAACGCTAAGTAAGGGTCAACTGGTCTCAAATGACCTTACCATTGTCCAATCTTCGAGGGGAAAACAAACAGTGGATCACTTAAAATCACCTTTTTTCTCTCAAATAAATCTTATAAACATCCATACACGGGAGTCACCCAAGATATACTACAACATAGTAGAAGACTTTAAAAATTTTAAGGATAATGTGTCGGTCATGGACATGTATAGAATTCCCCAACAAAAGGATTTTTTGTGACAAGACTTAAAGTCAATAGAATCCTCTGTAACAAGCGGCGACCTAGGGGAAGTCCCAGCTCCCAAAGATCCAAATAATAAACCAAATGTGAACGCTTTCTCTATAGATAAAAAAAGGAAATCCTTTTGTCCCACCTTTCCTTTTAGCGTTGGAAGTCTTCAACAGAAATATTCATAATTGTCTAGTCGACTCAAGGGCATCCTCCAATGTCATGCCATTATCTATCTGCAAGAAATTAAATGTAGTTCCGCTCAGAAGTGATAAACACATTATACAACTAGACATAACTCAAGTAAAAGTTATTTGGGAATTCAAGGATTTCATGATCAAAATGGCTACACACCTGAAATTTGTTCAAGTAATTAACATCATTGTACTAGATATACCAGAAGCTTATGGACCGCTACTTAGTCATGACTAGTCTGAGAAATTGAATGGATACTTTAACACGGACTGGGATCACCTATGGTTTCCATTAAAGGTACATGCCAACATGATTATAATCGATAGGGAAAGGTATCTAAAACATATTGTTATCGATTTAGAAGCCTTCAACGAACCCTCGTCAGCAAATTTCCCCGTGCTAGGAAACTACTCCTGCGATTCTGATTTCGGAAATTTCTCCCCTCTCTCATCTGATGTACTTCTCTCTCAAAACTCTGAAGTGTCTTTTCAATTGAATCTACTAATAGCGGTGGAATAAAGCCTCTTCTATCAAGAACCTCTTTTGGAAACCGCGGACAAGGTAGGTGGAGAGGAGGAAGTAACTAGGCATGAAGAAGTTGATAAATTTCGCTCACAAGTTTGGACCCTATACTTTGATGGGTCTAAATCGCAAGAAGGGTCGGGAGTAGGATGTATCCTCATTGACCCAAAGGGGAAGCGGAATTTCCTATCCTGCAGACTAGAATTTGAATGCACTAATAATACTGTTGATTATGAAGCTTTGGTGCAGGGACTAAAGAAATCCATAGACTTAAACGTTAAAGAACTAAAAGTTTTGAGGACTCTAAAATTATCGTTAGGCAAGTAAAGAATAATATACATTGCAACTCACCCCACCTGAGGAATTATCAACAGGAAGTGCATAGGTTAATAGAACATTTTTATGCCTTTAATATTACAGCGGCTCCCGGGAAAAAGAATACTCTTGTTGATTCCCTAGCTACTGCAGCCTCGAGGCTATCCCCTTTAGAAGACTATGAAGCCTCCAGGTTCACTGTGGAACTACTCTACAAACCATAAGTACCCAATAATATTTCTAATTGGCAGGTCTTTGAGGGAGATGAACAGATTATAGAATTTCTAACCAATCAGAAAAATTTTAAAGACTTGGCTATTGACGATGAAGTATTCCAAGAGAAACTAGAAGAAACTAATTCTCGTTAACAAAGAGGTGAAACACATCACTCTAGTAACAAACCAAGGTTTCACACGATATCAAAAGGGGTAGCAAATTTGGAGAACCTTTTCGACCTGAGGGAAATATTTAAAGGATCAACAAACAAAAATACTGGGAGTTTGTGTCCCATATACGAGACTATAAATATAGGAACCTCGAAAAACCCTAAGCCTGTAAATATAGGAAAAACAGTTTCTAAATAAGAAAGGAAATCCTATCTTAAACTTTTTATAGAATATCAAGATGTTTTTGCATGGTCCTACCAATAATTAAAAACTTATGACACTCGTATTATTCAACACACAATCCCATTAAAATCCGAAGTAAAACTCTTTCAAAAAAAGATTAGAAATTACCATACATCTTTGGAACCCCTCGTGTATCAAGAGCTAAAGAAATTACTAGATGCTAATATTATATTTCATGTTAGACACTCTTCCTGGGTAGTAAATTTGGTTCCTATCAGGAAAAAGTCTAGGGAAATTCGCTTGTGTGTAGATTTCGGAAATCTTAACAGAGCATCAGAAAAGGATAACTACCCAGTCCCACCGATGGAACAACTCTTGTAGACGGTGTCTGGTTCTGAGATTTTCTCCCTTCTAGATGGTTTTTCAGGTTACAACTAGGTTCTAGTTTCAGAAGAAGATCGATTGAAAACTACCTTCCGAACCAAGTGGGGAACTTTTGCTTATAAATGCATGCCCTTTAGGTTGATTAATGCAGGAGCAACCTTCCACAGGGCCATGAACGTAGTTTTTTGGGGATTAATTAATAGATGTGTAGTAGTATACTTGGACGACGTGACTGTGTATTCAAAGAACAGAAAATACCACATCTAACACCTAACCCATATTTTTGAAAGGTGTAGGAAACATGGAATATCTTTAAACCCTAAGAAAACTATATTTGGTGCCAAGGAAGGGAAATTACTAGGTCATACCATATGTTAGGAAGTAATTCGCATAGATCCACAATGAATAAAGGCAATATCTCAACTTCCCTTACCCCACAACAAAAAGGCCATGCAATCCTTCTTTGGGAAAATTAATTTTTTGAGGAAGTTCACGCCCGATTTCGCAAAAACCATCAAACCCTTACAAAAAATGATTCGCAAGGATGTTGATTTTAAGTGGGATGATGAGCGAAAAGTTGCTTTCAACAATATCAAGACTTCCATATCTCAAGCTCCAGTGTTGTGCAGTCTCAACTTTAGTAAATATTTTTTCCTCCAACCAATCCTTAGCTGCAGTTTTAAACCAGGAGGATGATGATAACAATGAGGCATCGATATCATTCATGAGAACTAATATCCAAGGGGCCGAATTGAATTACCCTACTATAGACAAATAGGCTTATGCAGTGTACAAAGCAGTAAAACATTTCAGATCTTACGTCCTAAAAAATCACACCAAAGTCATCGTGCCTCACCCCGCAGTCTCATCCCTATTCATTCAATAGGAGATGGGGAGAGAAGAGGAAATTGGATGGAAACTGTCCAAGAATTTGATCTAGATATAAAACAGGCCAAACTAGTTAAGGGTCAAGGATTGTGTAAACTGGTCGCAGAAGCTCAAGACCAAATAAATGGAGACTTTGAGTGGGAGAATGAGTTAGCGTTATGGTGTAGTGAACCTTTATATGTTCCCCCATGGCAAGAGTCTTGGTATGGAAAAATAATTTACCTCCTGTATCATGGGACTTTCCCAGAAAACCTAAACCCTAAGGAAAGGAGAGCTCTCAGACTGAAATTGGCACAATATCACCTAATAAATTCAGTACTTTTCCGCGTAAATTATGATGGGGTACTCTTGATATGTATCAAACGTGAAGATGCAGATAAGATTCTAAGGGAGCTCCATGATGGTCTTGTAGGTGGGAACTTTGTAGGGAATACCACTGCTCACAAAATACTGAGAGTTGGCTATTACCGGCCTACTCTATTTAGAGACGCTCATACATATGTTGGAAACTATAAAACTTGTCAAATGAGCACGGGGAGGGAAAAGAGAGCATTTGTCCCACTCCAACCAGTGACCATATCTAGACCATTCGAGCAATGGGGGTTAGATGTCATAGGGGATATTACCCCGAGTTCTTCAAAAAAATATAGATTCATACTAACTGTTATGGACTACTTTATGAAATGGGCAGAGGCCATCCCTCTAACTCACATGAATGAAAAGGTGGTAATCCAATTCATAGAACAAGAACTGATCACAAGGTTTAGTATGTCATCCATTCTTGTTTTTGACAATGTCACTTACTTTTATTCCACTCTATTAATGGAGTTTTCTCTAGATAAATGAATCATAATTAGATACTCTGCAAACTACTATCCACAAGGGAATGGAGTGGCAGAATCAACCAATAAGAGCCTAGTGAGGATATTGAATAAAATATTTGTATACAATCAGATGAATTGGCATATCTCACTTAATAATGTCTTATGGGTCGAAAGAGTAACACCCAAGGAAGCTATAGGGAACTCCCCATACTTTTTGGTATATGGAAAAGAATCCATTCTCCCAAATGGGATATATCTTCCATCTCTTTAGCTTGCTCAGGAATCTAGAGGACAACCCTCATCGGTTATTCAATAGAGAATTGATACCCTCCTCATGCTAGAAGAAGAAAGGGAGAAAGAAAAATCAAAGTTCGTCGCTCACTAGCTAATCTAAAAATAAAGAAGACTTGTAAACTTGGAAATATTTGCAAGTAAATTTTATGTGTTAAAAGAAAATGGATCAACTTTGCAACACATTAATTAAAGGATTTCTCATTCAAGATACAAACAAACAGCAACATAATCAATGAACATAAGCACATAAACACAGCAATTGATAAAGGAGTTCACCCCTCTCTTGGGCTACATCTCCTGGTCCAGCTTCCAATGGATCATTATTATTAATTGCTCAAAGTGCTCAAAAAAGTGCCTTACAATGCTCAAATTGACCAACAAACTGCTCCAATGGATTCAGAGCGTCCAAAATCCCCTAGCTGGGCTTTTTTCGGCACCTCGTTTGGCCAAAAAACGAAGAAGTTAGGCCTCCTAGAAGTCTCCCCTTCAAGCTTATTGTCTCTGCATCTACAAAACGCACCCTTGTTTCATGAACCTGGCACACACGCAATTTAAAGCGTGAAAACCCAGCACCGGGTGAAACCACGCCAACGGTGCGAACTGTAGGATGGTTATGGGCACACCAGCCCCTAACCGCCTAGCACTCGGGCATATGAGTTCATAATACGACCACGCGTGTTTACAAAAAGGGCTACTTTTCAAAGCCAATAATTAAGTGCCAAGTGTTGGGTGCGTGTTAAACCCCCGCGCTATAGTTTTGGTTGTGGTCATGTATTGGACGTTCGTGTGACCAAAATCTAGAGCTCCGTTCAATACACAAAACTCCCACGCGAATGGCATGGTCACATGTAACGGCCCGACCCCCCGCCATATGCAATATTATGTGAATTGAAATACAATAAAACACATATATATAATAAGGAACAAACAGTGGTACATTGATCGGGTGGACTTTGTGAAGGCTTTACATGGTGGGGAGGTCCAGGGGTCGAACCCCACGGACTCCAATATATTTTGATCAAACAACCAATATAACGGTGCCACGTGGCAGCCCATGACTGGGCCACGTGGCACGAAACCACCAACCACATGATGACACGTGTCGAAACACCATTCGACCACATATTCCAATCAACAACTGCCATGTCACCACATGCCACATCAGCGTACGATCGTACGGCCCTGCCACGTCAGCATGTATGGACTGTACAGTCAACGTCCTTTTTTTTGCATGTTTGACATTCCGAACAGATTATGATATCTCTTGCTCCTGACGTTCGTTTGAGATGAAACGAGTTGTGTTGGGTTCGTAACGATGAGGCCTACGCTCTCGTCCGGTTTGAAGCGATTCCAAGCACTTTGAATTTTTGAGCAAAATTTGATCCCCTGATCACACCTCCCCATTGGGAAGCTTTTGGACCTCCAAAAGACTATTTTCAGTCTATGTGAATATGAGGGTATAGTTACCTCACCCTTCCAACCTTAATCCACTTGGCCTTACTTGTATTTGTACCTTTAAGACCAACTCAAAGATACTCCACATTTCCTCATTTTGAAGTTCGCATTCTCCTGTCAAGGATGGTGTCTTCATGCAGTTCTGTAAGATACTCTGGGGAAAAATCATCTATAGAAGAAATCTGAACATGCTCTGTTTGATCATCAATCAATGGAGGCTCATACAATTTCAAATTCTCAACATTAACAACTGCATACATCTGCATATAAGGAGGCAAATCTAAACGAAAAGAATTGTTACCAATCTTGTCGATAATCTTGAAAGGAC
>JZKD02S1675198.1:329713-342139 GCA_000966675.3 Picea glauca
AACATAAGCACATAAACACAACAATTGATAAAGGAGTTCACCCCTCTCTTGGGCTACATCTCCTGGTCCAGCTTCCAATGGATCATTATTATTAATTTCTCAAAGTACTCAAAAAAGTGCCTTACAATGCTCAAATTAACCAACAGACTGCTCCAATGGCTTCAAAGCGTCCAAAAACCCCTAGCTGGGCTTTTTCGGCACCTTGTTTGGCAAAAAAATGAAGAAGTTAGGCCTCCTGGAAGTCCCCCCTTCAAGCTTGTTGTCTCTGCATCTACAAAACGCACCCTTGTTTCATGAACCTGGAACACACGCAATTTAAAGCGTGAAAACCCAGCACCGGGTGAAACCACGCCAACGGTGTGAACTGTAGGACGATTATGGGCGCGCCAGCCCCTAACCACCTAGCACTCGGGCATATGGACTACTTTTCAAAGCCAATAATTAAGCGCCAAGTGTTGGGCACGTGTTAAACCCCCGCGCTATATTTTTGGTTGTGGTCATATATCGGAGGGTCGTGTGATCGGGGGCTAGAGCTCCATTCAATACACAAAACTCCCACGCGAATGGCATGGTCACATGTAATACGACCACGGGTCGGGGCTAAGCCCCGGCCCGACCCCCCGCCATATGCAATATTATGTGAATTGAAATACAATAAAACACATATATACAATAAGGAAAAAACGGTGGTACGTTGGTCGAGCGAACTTTGTGAAGGCTTTATATGGTGGGGAGGTCCGGGGGACAAACCCCACGGACTCTAATATATTTTGATCAAACAACCAATATAACGGTGCCATGTGGCACGAAACCACCAACCACATGCTAACACGTGTCGAAACACCATTCGACCACATCTGCCAATCAAAAACTACCATGTCACCACATTCCACATCAGCGTACGGTCGTACGGCCCTGCCACGTCATCCTGTACGGACTGTACAGTCAGCATCCTTTTTTTGCTTGTTTAACATTCCGAACAGATTGTGATATATCTCGTTCCCGACGTCCGTTTGAGATGAAACGAGTTGTGTTGGGTTTGCAACGACGAGACCTACGCTCTCGTCTGGTTTGAAGCGATTCCAAGCACTTTGAATTTTTGAGCAAAATTTGATCCCCTGATCATTAGCAGATAGTTAAAAGATGGTTTGACAAGCATAAGGCCAAAGAGAATAATTTTAAAGTAGGAGACTTAGTCCTAAAATGGGATAGAGCAAACAAACCTAAGGGAAAACATTCAAAGTTTCATAATCTATGGCTCGGACCTTTCCAAGTTTCTGAGAAAATTGGGGAAAGCATGTATCGGTTGCAAAATCTGAGGGGGGGGGCCAACGCCATCCCGTTGAATGGCTAAGCCCTAAAACAATATTTATGTTAAAAAAAAAAAAGGTGTGTGTATGTGTCTTTTCATGTTATTTTCTTATTAGGATAAATGTGTAAGTGTAAGGTAGACTCATTGAAGAATCCTCTTATTCCTGTTTTTTATTTTGTTTGGTGTTTTCTTGTAAAATGTTTGTGTTCCACAAGGCATTGGTTGATCTAAATCAATATGGTGTATCAAACTCTTCTCCTGACTCATGTTGACGTGCAACACAAGAAATGATGGGCAATTGTAATTTTTTTCTTCAAAGAGTTTTATACCTAGTCTTTGCAAACAAACAACCTTAGTGACTGATGAAGTGTCCACATGGTGGTCTGGTAAAGCCTAAAGGGAAGGATGGAAATTTGGAAAGGACCACATGTACCTCCATACAGAGCTAGGAATAATTTCACCTTAACCATTTCATCTTGCAAATAATAGACGTCCTCCTCTCTCACTCGCTCAGGGCATCTCTGCAAAAAATAAATCAATTATATTAAATGAGTGTAAAGTAGGAGAGGGTATGTAGATAACTTTGTCGGGGCTATGGATGCTCGTTGGTAGCGGAGCAAGGTCTATGACGTCGAGGTGACTCCGTCGGGACTATGGACGCTCACTGGGAGCGGAGCAACACTGTTGCAAGTGAATGATGATAACTAAAATGGCCTAGTTCCAATGAATGCTTTACCCTGATCTTGTCAAAATGGGGTGTGGGTCATGCTCAAGAGGAACGAAGGTGGAATAAAGGTTAAAACTCCATAAGCGGACCCGAATTCACAAACCGGGAAAATTGTAAACGCAAGGATAGGAAAGACTCTGATAAAAGAAAAGTGAGTTAGTTTCTCAACCAGCTTCTGCATCAGCTAAGCCCAAGGGAAGGAGAAAAGATTATTCTTTCGCCCAGAGAATTGCCATTTCTTGAGCGCTCAACACACCCTAAAAGATTTTATGAAATTATGTCACTTTTGGGTACCACCTGTTTTCTTTTGTTTATTTTCTGAATTGAGTTCAATATGGAGGGATCGTTTATTTATTTTTATGACTCTTATCGATCAAATAGGGTTTGTTTGAACTTGTTAAATGAAACCTTGTGTCTAAAATAATTGGGCATTCTAACTAAGCATCTGCATCTAACATTGTGACAAGCGCACTTATGTTCGGCGTCGTCAAAATCCAAGCAGATAAAATGGCCACACAATAATAATAATCGTCAATCATCGATGCACCATCGGCATTGGTAAAAGGAGGAGTAAGTTTACGTTAGTGATTCGCCACGTAGATTTAGGAGATAGGTGATTCCCACTGGCATCAGTGAAATACGAGAGTACTAAACGTTGACATGGGCCATGATAAACCCTCGATAGTCGATGATGGATGTGTTGGTTCGAGGTTGGCGAAATATCGAAGAGTTAAATCACTGAAAAAATTTGGCATTGACACATCTTTGATCGCTGATCCCCGATGCACTTTCGGGATCAGAAAATTTTTGAGAGAGTTAATCCAAGAGCACTTGGGTAAGCTTATCGTCGATCGTCAATCCTTGATAATTTTCGGTGTCAGAAGGGTAGGATCTTTTGTTGGAATGACTAGCTAAGGAAAAGACCATGATCCCAAATAACACGATTAAATGACAACGTTGGTCTCAAGCACTACGTGTCTTTCTTGCATAGGGGTTTCGTACAATCTAGTTTCATCTTGAGTCATCTTAAGGTTCCCTGTGTCCTAGTCACGCCTCTAAGTCATATTTTCCACGTCCGCTTTGTATCGAAATATGGATCGGCATCGGATCTCTTTCCAAGAGATATCAATGAACATTTTTTAAAGAGAATCCCCGACCCCCAATCCACCAGCTAGATTAGCGAAGTGATGGGATGTTTTCAGCACGAGATACGATCGGATTTTGTCATTTAACAGGCCAGTTAATGTTTCACCCCACATAAATTTTTACCCCGTGCGCTGATTGAACAACAGGAATTTGAAATCACGGATAGAACATGTTATATCTCGTGCCCGCATCGTCAACCTACGATCGAATTTAATTTTAAAACATAATGAAGATATGGTGGAAGATTTTATAGAACCGCACTCATATCCCGAATTGAATGGCCGATGCGACAAGGTAAGTTCATCTCTGTTTAAATCATGAAAACGGATTTGAACACTTCTATTCTACGCACAAGTTTTCATTTTCAGAGCATCTGAAGAAGAAAAGCGAACACCTCAAGACTATGTTATTTCTCAAACCATCAAAACCAGGTTAAACAAGCAACAAAGGTATGTGTTAAATGTTATCAATTTGACGGTCGTAATTTGTTATATATATGCATTTGATCTTTTACACGGTATATAACTATGCTCTAACTGCATAAAAAATTCCTCCAAGAAAGCCGATGATCAGACGCTCGCCGAGGGAACCTATGCTAAAGGAGGCAGAAATTGGTGAGGGTTCTTCTTCTGGTACTATGAGGCAGTTGGAATATGATCCCAGGGTGGAGTCGGTCATTAAAAATTCGATGAAGAAAGATTTCATTCAACCTTCATTCTTTGGTGATAAGAAAGCAACCACTGGATCCAAAACAATGTTCCCACAGTGAGGAGATATATTTAATAGAATCAACTGGGAGGATTACCCAGAGTTTATCCCACATAGTGACCTGGATGTAAGGGCGTTGGATGACCAAATTTTCCAAAACATTCGGTAGTCGTGATTGCACATGGTAGCCTTCCGAACTCCAGTTTTCCCATGCATTGAGACCCTAAGTTGGTTGATTGATCACGTGGATGCACATAAATGCCTGATCAACGATGAGAATGGAAGGTGTGTCATATTTTTTCTCCCGACAGAATTTCATAAGTATTACAAGCTTAGGGACCTAGAGGAGCGGTTGAACACAGACTTCGTGGTGAAGTTCTATGAATTCCACGACACCAATCGGTTGATGGCCTCATGGTGGAAGGAGGACAAGAAATTTACAAACCGGAGCAATGGCTGGTATGCGACAGCGAACTTGAGGGAGACATACATCTACTTGATGGCTCTAATCTGTCGACTGTATGGAGAAAAGGACTGCTCCACGTTCTCAGGAGCATGGATTCCCCTAGCTTACATTATGGCTATCTCATGGAGTAGTTTCAACTGGGGGGAAATCATCTCCAAGAAATTGAGCACCAGTGTATTGCAGGATCAAACGTTGAAAGAAGGAAAATCTCTCATGTTTAACATGGCCTCGTACCTACTTGATGTAATCTGCACGAGAAATGTCTACTTTAGAATATTATGAGAGAACAGGAAAATCTCTCGTGTTTCACATTGCATAACTGCATGTTCATGTCTACTTCAGCATATTATGGGAGAACATTTACAAAAAATCCTATGCCCTTATTTGCGATGAACTCATTCCCCGATTCTATTTCATTTTATTTAAAAAGGAATGCCCAAGATTGTTTGTAGAAGCCAAGAAAATGATATCGAAGGTAGTCCATTGGTACCTAGACGAAAACACAACTTATATCAGGGTGTCTGGGGCCACCGGAGCACCACATTTTCTCCATGATCATGTCCCAGACTGGCTCATTGTAAGAGAAATTTGTTATTAGACGATCCTGCAGGGATATAATGCCACACTAGTTAAGGAAAAGAAATGGGCATTCATATCCTATGGATTCCATGTGGGATTTTACATAGTGAAATACACTGCTCAAGCCAAACAATAAGGTCTGAGCCAGCTTGAATTTAGTTTCTCGACAGGCCGGTTTCGCAAGCACGAACCTAAATTCCTAGTTCCTCAACACGCTTCACAAATATCATCCTGTTGGCCATACACAAATGACAAGTTTGAGGATGATATTTTTATAGAAAGCGCTCAAGACTGGGAGGAGGTACTACAGAGGAAATCCAACCCGAACATAACCAAGTTCAAGGCTATGAGCATGGATGAGTAGGTGGATACAATAGAGAATTTGGATCAAGAGGCTCTTAGAGTTAGGGAAAAAATCAGAGAAGCATAGACCACATAGGCAGAAAGGAGAGGATTTTTGTTACTAGAGGGAGCCTAGAGAGTCATTGACCAGTTAGAGAACAATATTAAACTCGTAGAAATGATGAGGATCCCCTCAAAAAAACAAATCACAATCAGAGGGGAGCCAAGTGACTTAGATTCAATACAACTGGAAGAAATCACCGGTATGGAAAAACCTAGAGCTCCATCACCACGGATCAGATCATCAGGGACCATTCCAACCCAGCCTGAGGTTTCAAGGACGCCAGGAGAAATAGGTGTACCAAACCCCCTGTTTGATCTAATAACCATTTATGATGATGAGGAGGGTTCTAAGTTCTCCCTGGTAACTCTAGTACCGATTATAGAGAAGAAGTAACCTGAGAAAGCATCTGTCCCAAGTCCTGATGCTCCAATTCAAAATATTTCACAGAGCGGCCATGAGGTCAAAAGTGTCTTAGACACTCAATTTCTCGACTCATCGGAGACCCCAAAAGATAGCTCGAGGGATGAGCTAGGATCAGGTGATCAAAAAGAGGAAGTTCAGCAGTAAGAGATCGGCACCTCAACAACTGATTACCAAGTACTAAACCTATCCCCAGTTCTTCAATTTTGGTTGATACCTCACTAGCCGATGAACAACAAATGGAGGTCGAGCCATAGGAACATGTGAAATAATTCCAGGACCAATCCTAGAACGGATACACACAACAGGGAGCCTGGGAAACACTCTAACTTGGGGAGAATAGAAAATCCCTGAGCCTGTTGATGAGGTCGTCGATATACAGGTGATCGCTTATGACAGGAAGAGGAAATATATCATGAAGAGGACCACCAAGAAGAGAAAAATCACACTAGATAGATCAATTCTCATCACCTCAGAGGAGAAGGTTCTCAGTAAAAAACATGCAAAGACGTTTGAGCTCATTGGGGCAGGTATGGCTATCACAGATGCCACGTTGGATCTAGTTGTTGCGCTAAAGGAGTTGGAGCATCTACGCCATTTGGATAAATACTATCAAGACTCAACGTAGGCCACAGTGTTTCTAAGGAGTGAGTTCTAGGATTCCGATGCAAATTTCACATACGAACAACATCTATTCACTGCATGTATAGTCGATTTCCAAGAACATACCCTTATGGCATTGGAAACCTACAAAAATGTGGAAAGTTGGTATGAAAAATCATACCAAGTGGCAGAAAGAATTTATTATATCAGCGCAGTGCAAAAGGGATGAGACGTCAAAGAGCACGGTATTCGAGTGCTAAGGGATAGAAGCATCGCTCGAATCAAGAAAGCATTTGAATACTAGGTAAAGATGTCTCGGGAACCTTTGTGGGAGATATAGAAGAAGCATTCTGAGTGTGAAAAATGCTAGGAAAAGATTAATCGGGAGATGAAAGGCATCGGCCTCCTAGAATTTGGCTCACCCAAAGACTTTGTCGACCTGCATGACATAGTCAAGTGACATGCAGAACAAGACTCGGCATGGACAGCAGAGATCACACAGGTGGAAAGCATGGAATAAGGTCAAATAAAAAAAACTCTGGAGCATATGATCAAGGCTCGTGCAGTTCTTCAACGATTGAGTGCCAAAATAGTCAAATATAGAGAATGGGTAGTATAAGTGAAGGAAATTCTTTCAGCCCCAATCGACCAGCGCATGTTCTCGTATGCCAACACATGCGAGGCTATCTTCATCAAGTAGTCATAATATGAGAAGAGTCATCCACTCCAGTAAAACCATGAGATGATTCTCAGAGAACAAAGAGATCAAGTGCCACGTGGCGATATTTTTTTTACTTAACTTAAACTTTTAGTAGCTATTTTTACTTAGTGATCCTTTATAAATAAATGGATTGACCTTTTAGCAAGGGTCGATGGTTTTTGGAAAGACCCTCATTTTTGGAATTGTAAAGAACGATTTTTGAACTACATTAATTGAGAAGTCCTATTTAGGACCGAAGACAAAATTATGTTTTTCATCAAATGCGTTATGTGATTGGATTGAGGATCAATTACTTCCAACTTTGTTTTAGTAAGTGATGTTGTAATGAGTAAGATTTTATGAATCTATTGATAAGTTATGTGTTTTAATATTTTTGCAGTTCTTTTGTCCTCAATGATGGAAAGCAAATCGTTGTGTTAATGTGTGATTAATGGTACAGCTAAGGAAACTATTTTTCTTTCCATCATTTCATTACATTCATGTTTTTCTTACGATAATTGTATCTCAGTCAATGATGAAATACTAGCAAGTTAATGTATTAGTACTAGGCTTGTAATAGGTGTGAAAATATTTGTTTGCATGCTTGAGCACGAGGGTTATCCCAAGCTCGGACTTCTTCAGTAGTTAAGAATCCATTATACCGGTTGGTTTATACCAACACACATCCTTTTATCAGACTCATATAATAAAAGAAAAGAGAAAAAAGAGAACGTTTAAACTGAAGGAGCAAGTTTCATAGGAAGACATCCTATCAATCACCACGTAAACCCCATCGATAAATTAGCTAGATCAAAAGATATGGAGAACCATTCCACCATCAAACTTTGCAGAGTCTAATTGGGCCTCTAAGGCAGGTTTGGTTCCTATTATTGAGTTTAATGGATCTAAGACCCCTAAACAAAAGGCGGAACCCGTTATCAGCACATCTACCAAAAAGGAGTTTGCCCAGCCTCCGGCGTTCAGCGACATAGAGGCAAGCACTGGGTCTAAGGTGGTGCTCCCTCATTGGGGAGATTTGTTTAATAGGATCAACCGGGAAGATTACCTGGAGTTTATACCACATAATGGCCCGGACGTTAGGATATTGGATGACCAGGTATTCCCAAACATCTGGTGATCATGCCTACATATGGTGGCCAAAAGAACCTCAGCTTTTCTCTGTATTGAAACCCTGGGATGGATAATTGACCACACAGATGTGATGAAATGCATAATAAACAATGAAAATGTCGAATTTGTTGGTGTTTTTCTTCCAACAGAGGTCCAAAAATACTACAAACTCAGAGACCTAGAGCAAAGACTAAATATAGAGCTTTTGGTAAATTTTTATGAGTTCCATGACACTAGCGGGTTAATGGCTTCATGGTGGAAAGAAGACAAGAAATTCACAAATAGGAGAAATGGATGCTACATAATGGAAAACCTCAGAGAGTCATATATTTATCTAATGGATTTGATCTGTTGATTATACGGGGAAAAAGATTGATCCAAGTTTTCAGAAGCATGGATGCCCATGGCATATACAGTGGCGATCTCCAGAAGTAGTTTCAACTGGGGAGCTATCATTTCGAAGAAGTTAAGCACTAACATCTTGCAGTCCCAGACACCGAAGGATGGAGAAACGTCAGTTTTTCACATGGCGTCATACCTATTGGACATTATCTGTGCAAGGAACGTTTTCGCAAGCATGAATTTGAGTTGGCATGTTTTTGAGTTACGCGTGCATGTTTAATTCAGCATTATGTGGGAGAACAGGTACAAGATATTTTATTCCTTGATATAAAATGAGTTCATATCCTGAGTACATTTCATTATATTTAGGAAAGAATGCCCAAGGCTTACAGCGGCATCCAAAAATATGGCTTCAAAAGTAGGCCATTGGTACCTTGAAGAAACCATCACTTATATTAGAGTGTTCAGGCATATTGGTGTGCCACATTTACTCCCCATTCATGTCTTGGACCGGCTCATTGTGGGAGAAATCTGCTACCAGACCATTCTGCAAGGCTATAATGCCACTTTGGTGAAAGACAAGAAGAGAGATTACATACCCTATGGCTTTCAAGTAGGGTTTTACATTGTTAAAGACACTGCACACGTGAAACAAGAGGGGTTGATCCTGCTTGAGTATCAATTCCCCATAGGTCGATTTCGCAAGCATGATCCAAAATGTCTGGTACTTCAACACGTGTCGCAGGTATCCTCCTATTGGTGGTATGCTCATGATAGTTTTGAAGACGAAATATTTATAGAGGGTGCCTAGGACTGGGAGGAGGTGCTCCATAGAAAGGCTAACCCCGATATGACCAAATTCAAAGCAATGACTATGGATGAGCAGGTTGAAATGATAGAACAGACAGCTCGAGAAGCCCTCAGGGTAAGAGAAGAAAACTTAGCAGTAGAAGCAGCAGAGGCATGGAGGAGGGGGATGTTGTTACTGGAAGAATCCCAAAGAGCTATACAAAGGTTAGAAGAAAATCCCCCACTTAACCCTTTGATAGAACCCTTTAGTATTACCCTGGCCGACACAAGCAATCGCGTAGAAGAGATAAATGGCTCAGAAATAATTTCACAAGAGGAAACCGTTGATCAAGAAAACCATAGCCCTATGTCACCACAGGCAAGATCGTCGGTGACTACTATAGCTCAGCGAAGGATAACAAGAGAATCAAGTGGGACGGGTGTGCCTACTTTCCTCATAGACTTAATTACCATATATTACGATGAGAAAATTTCAGAGGTTTCTCTTATAACTCCGGTACCAATCACAGAAGAGGCAAAACCAGGGGAACTATTTTCCCCAACTTCCGACACTTTGATCCCAAATCCCCAGGAAGGATACCCTGAGGCTAAGAGCACTCTGGACACTATATTTCTCGACATATTGGGAATGCATCCTCCGAAGGATAGCTCAAGGAATGACTTGGGTGTTGGTGAACAGGAAGAAGAAATGCAGCAACCAAAAATCAGCATCTCAACGGCTGACCCCCCAGCTAATTTTGATCCTTTTCCTATCTCCGCAACTAGGAAAAATACTCCACCAGCCGACGAATACCAGCAGAAGGCCAAGTCACCAAAGCATACAGAAACCTCCCCTGCTAAGGAATTACAAAAATCGTTCATAGAACATTTCTACGCGGCAGGAGTCCTAGGAAACACTTTGACTTGGGGAGATCAACATATTCCTAAACCAGTAGACGAAATCGTCAATATATAGGTGATCACTTATGATATAAAAAGAAAGGTTTTGATGATAAGAACAGCCAATAAAAGGAGACTCGTGATCGATAGCACACTTCTCATCACCACATAGGAGACATTTCTTGACATAGAAAATGATAATATGACTGAGCTAATCAGAGCAGGGAGGGCCATAACCAATGCCACCTTAGACAAATAAAAAAGGGATGAAAAGGAATTAGTTGCCCTGAAGAAAGAGTTGGACCATTTGCACCATCAAGCGAAGTATTACCAGAATTCAACACAGGTAGTGGTACTCCTGAAGAGTGAGTTCCGAGAAACATATGCGCACTTCACAAGAGAAATAAATCTCTTCATCGCTTGCATAGCCAATTTTCAAGAGGATACCCTCATGGGACTGGAAACCTTTAAATACATGCAGAGATAGTATGAAAAGGCGCAGTAGGCCTTGGATCGGATCAACTACATCAGCGAAGTACAGAAAGGTCGAGACACAGAAGAGCATGGCATCTGAGTGCTAATGGATAGCAGTATCTCCCAAGTCATAAAAGAAGATTAATACTAGGTAATTATGGTCCGAGAACCTCAACAGAAGATATAGGACAGATGGAGAGAGTGCGAGAAAATTTGGGATAAAAAATCAGGAGATGAAAAGCATTGACCTACCAGAGTTTGGACCACCAGAGGATTTTGTCGATTTGCATGACATAGTCAAGCGACATACAGATCAATACTCAGCATGGGAAGCAGATATCTCACAAATTTCAAGCATCACCCCAGGTCAAGTGAAGAATTTCATGGAACACCTAATCAAATCTCTCACAGTCCTACAACGCTTAAGTGTCAAGATAATCAGGTATAAGGAACGAGCAATAGAGATAAAGGAGGTTTTCTCCACCGCAATGGATCAACACAGATTTCCATATGCAAATACATACAAATATCTCTTCATCAAGTTGTCATAGTACGAGAATAACCATCCACTACAGTGAAACCACTAGACAAGCAAAAGAGAATAGATAGATAAATTTTCCATGTGGCCTTTTCTTAATTTAACACAACTCTAGTAGCTATTTTTAGTTTAGTTATTTTTTGTTATAAATAAAGGGATCGACCTAGGACAGAAGGTCGATGGTTTTGGATAGAAAGACTTTTTCTAAAATTTTGTAATAGAACTATTTATGTGCAAGTTTATTTTAATTAAGAAGTTCTATTTAGAACCAAAGACACTTCTATCATCTAAGGTGTGAATGTGTTTAGACCGAGGAGGATTATCTCCGTATTTGGATCCGATATTTGTTGCTTTGTTGAGTAAGAGTTGTTGTACCTGTATTTAAAGTTATCTTATAATTTTGTAACAATTTTTTTATTCTAATTGGTGACTAGAAATCGATTGTGTTAACTTGTGATTCATAATAGAGTATTCGAAATTAATTTTCTTGCACTAGCTTCTTGTCACATGTATGTCTCTTTTCTGTAACTGTTATCTCGGACAATGTTGAATGTCCACTAATTAAAATGGTATTAATGCTAGTTTGAAGTTGTTTATATATTCTTTGTCTGCATGCTAGGGTATAAAGGTTATCCTAAACCCAACCTTCCCCCCAAACACATAGTTAGGTTATCTATGTCATCTAGTTTAGAGTTTTATCTTTATTTTTTTATAATGTTAGAAAAGAACCAAAAATAGAACTTCCTAAGTTGAGGAAAATTCTTAACATAAAAGACATATATGTCAATCAACATTAAATCCTATCGATAAACCCATCCAGATAACAAATCTGGAGAATCTTACCACTCATCAAACGCTTACAAGTCTAATTGGGCCTCTTAGGCAGGTTTGGTTCTTGTTGTTGAGTTAAAGGGACCTCAAAACCCTCAACAGAACCTTCACACCATAAACCCTAGCGCACACAAGAGGGTGCTCTATGACCAATAAAACTAGTGCATAAGAAGTGTGCACCAAATTTTAGCTCACCAAGCTAAGCGTTGAGTGAATGAGATATGATCCACAATGGGGATGTATCTCTCTAATAAATACATGACCTATCTCATAAAATATATGTTTCTATTGGTACAATAGGTCCGACTTGTACAACTCAATAATATAATTAATATTTTACACAATATTAATTAT
>JZKD02S1675198.1:368206-379787 GCA_000966675.3 Picea glauca
AAGGGATGTTGATTATATCAAAATGAGGTCAAAAAGGGTGGTACTGGCATATAGTTGGAGGTCTGTGGTATATAGTATAGGCAAAGAACATGGTCAAAACCGGGGACCAACAAATACTTGAAAAAGAAATCATCTCCTTGAAGATCCAACTTGAAGAAGCAAAGAGGACGGAAGAATTCATAAAGAGTCGGATGATGATGAAAGAAGAAGAGGTTGAGAAGCTTGAAGAAGAAGTTGTCACATTGAGAATCAAAGTCGTCATTCTCAACACGAATATTGAAGAGAGAGAAGCATCCACATCATCAGTATAGAATGTTGAAGAAAATCCCTCTAGGTCACTAGAAAAGCAGAATGAAGAAAAGAGTAAGAGTTGTGCAGAAGTAATCAAATGAAGGAATCATGGTCAGCAAGAATCAAAGACGAAAGAGTATAATAGAGATACATATCCAACAAGACAATACCTACCACATTCAGGAAACAAAGAAGCTTCAACCATGATGAAGAGATCCACAGAAGTAATAGAGATACATCTTCAACAAGACCTACCACATTCAAGCAACAAAGAAGCTTCAACCATGATGAAGAGATCCACAAAAGAGAAGATCGTGATCAGCCAAGGCAGAAATTCAGAAGGACTACACAACAGAGAAGATCATTCACTCCCAGGTATGTAAATTTATTTTATTGTCATTGTTTTTATTGTAGTAACTTTGGACATAAGGTTGCAGATTACAGGGCTTATGAAAGAAATGTTCAAACAAGAAAATATTATGTGTCACCACATGACATTGAATGTTACAAGTGACATAACTATGGACACATAGCTCATGATTGTAGAAGCATGATGGATACTTCTTTGAGAAAGAACATTGATATCAGATATAAGAGGGTTTGGAAAAGAAAACAAGAACATGCAAAGGAAGATCAGATGAATGAAAGACACCCAGAAGTCACACTCCCAGGATTGGCAATAGTACGAGATAAAGAAAAATCTATAAGGAAAAAGGAAAATATCATATACAAGAAAAGAAATAGAAAACCAGCAAAACAAGTGAACAAAGAACAAGTCCCAGAGATCATAGGATGTGTAGTAGTGCGAAAAACAAAAGAAAAGAAGGTAAATAAATAACAGGTTCAAGAGATTGTACTTTCAAGACTTGTAGTGCGAGATCACTCCACAGGCAAAAAGGAAGAAGTCAAAGTTCAAAGAGATGATGAGTTTACAGACAAAGAGGAAGATTACTCTGCATCAAAGTGGGTATTTTTCTGAGCCATCTGGCTTGGAGACTCCCAATAAATATGTGTTTTGAATAGGGGGAGTCCATGCAGTAGACACTACAGATCAGAAAACCATCTTTTGAGCAGCATGAAGTGTTTACATAGACAGATTCAAAGCATTCAGATAGCATAAGTACAGAGTAACAGATTGATCGGTTGAGAAGTGGTGTTCCCACACAGGGATTAGTTGGTAGACAAGTTTATTTTAGGCAGGGATATCTTCAATATAGGTTGTTCCAGACATGCAGAGTTTAATGAGAAGATAGATCAAATCAGTGGACATATTTTGATTCAGTCTGATAAACAGGAACATGTGATGATCAGTTGTAGTATATTCAAGAGAAGTCTTCAGAATGGTACAGTGAAAGATGGGTTAGCATTGTGAACATTTGAGTAGCAGGGTTATGAATAGTTTGTGACATATGGACAGAGATGGATTTGTGAGATGCTTAGCAGGTACAGGAAACACGGGTCAGATGCATAGCAGTGAATTTCCAATTGGAATCAATGGAATCAGTTGGTCATAGAAAGGAAAGCAGTGATAGGCACAACAGAACAGGGAAAGAGAAATTGTCAACAAAAGCTCTATCATCATAAGGATATTGTTGAACAGTATAGTCAAGTGAACATGACAAGTAAATGAAGAAATCAAATTTTGAATGTTTTTTATATATGTCAGTGAAATTCAGTAGGAAGCACAAATGGAAAATAAACAACACGGAAGAGAGGAAAGGAAACATATACAGGTAGCCATACATTGATCTACATCTTACAGAAAAGTCAAGGGAAGAAAAATCATCAGAGAGAAAGATCCAGAAAAGAAGATTAGTAACATACATACAAGGAGACATACCCACAGGGGGAGCTATTATTTTACCCATGATTGATTACAACAGGTCCAGTATCAGGAGGAGACATATCGACAAAGGGAGTTAACCTTTGGTTAAAGATGAAGAGAAAGAACAAAGGCATGAAGATAGGGGGAGCAACCCCAAGGGAAAATACCCTTTGTCATTGATGTCAAAGGGGGAGAGATAGAAACATTGATGAGAAGCGATGATCATAGGGGGAGCATGAGCATGAGTATTGGCATGTCTAATTGTTGCCATCAATGTTGGTGTTGCCATCAATGCCAAAGAGGGAGATTGTTGGACAGTTGGTTTGGACAGTCGGTTGTCATTGATGTCAACCCTTGGAGAGTGATCTTGGAGATTGATGTCAACCCTTTGAGAGGTCTAGAGATGTTGGAAAGTTGATTGACACTTGTATGATCAAGATTGATGGTGAGTTAGTTGGGTACATTTGATGTAGTCTACATGTAGCCCCGAAGGTGTGGTTATGGGACCCAAATTTGATTAGGGAATATGGACATGAAGGACAGTGAAATTGTAGGTAAGACTATAATATATGGATAGTACATGTCGTGTCGTTTTTGTTGATATGTGGAACGACACATGGTTCCTCACAATTAGGGAGATATGGCCTTGTAAAATTGGAAGCCCCAAATAGTGGTCAAGAAGCCCCTAATTGGTTACAAGTCTCAATCAAAGGGTAAAGTGGTTGTAATAAGAAATCCCTAAAGTAAGGAGAGAGGTTACTATGAAAAAGTATATAAGCACCTCAAGGAGTCTCTCATTTATACACACACTTATATTAAATATCCATCTTATGAATGGTATGGTCTAGTATTGTGATATTTTGGCTAGTTTGTGACGACATTTTCTAAGGCAGCGAAGGAGTCTAAAGGAGCGAAAGTTTCAGAGTTGCAAAAAACCAAAAACCCTAGTTTTCTGAGGTTATACGCGGGTTGCATAAGGACAGCTTGCGTACATACGCGAGTTGTAGGAGGATAGGTCGTGTACATCTGTAGGCTGCAAGAGGACAGGTCGTGGATCTGAGGCAAAGCTTTGAAGAAGAATGGTTGGTCTAGTTGCAACAAGGTTTGATGGTGCAACACAGTTGCTACAGGATCTGAGATGGTATGCTTCAAGTTTTCATGAGTAAAGGTATGTCTTTTATGTATTTGTTTGAGGCTTGTATCTTGGATGGTATGGCACATGCTTAAGGCATGTCTTAGAGGCCCTTGATGGTACATGATTGCATATGGTTGAGGTGATATTGTTACATGCTTGAGACATACTCTTGGTATTTGGTATATGTTTGTTATGGTTCATTGTTAGAGGCACATCTTGGTGGTATTGGCATATACACGAGGCTTATCTTATGGTACATGGCATGATTGAGAGTGATATGGTATATGGTTGAGACACATTTCATGTTATATGGTATATGGTGCATAGTATGGTGTTGATGTGCATGTACATGGTTGATGCATGGTATGGTGTTGATGTGCATGTACATGGTTGATACATGGTATGGTAGTACATGATTGATACTTGGTATACATGATTGATGGTTGAGGCATATGGTACAGGTTGAGGTGCATTGTTAATGCACGGTTTGGTACAGGTTGAGGTGCATGGTTGATGCACAGTTTGGTACAGGTATTGGTGCATGGTTGATGCACTTGTTGTGGTACAGGTTGTGGTACACGATTGATGCTTGGTATGGTACAGGATTGGTACCTGGTATGGTGTTGATGTACATGGTTGATTTACATGGTTGATGTGCATGGTTGACACATGGTATGATACATGATATGGTATATGGTTGATGTGCATGGTTGACAGATGTTATGGTACAAGTTGTGACACAAGTTGATGCATGGTGCATGGTACAGGTTAGCACTTGGTTGAGACACATATCTTGTGATGGTATGTTGGTGATCTTGGTACATGCTTGGTAGAGGCATGTGTTGGTGATGTTGAATTTCTAGTTGAGAGGTGTCATTGGTATATGATCCATGTAAGAGGATCTAGTTGAGTATCGATGACAATGACAGGTTGACAGTGGCAGGTTGGATACATTGACAGGTTGGATACAGTGACGGGTTGATATGACAGTGACAGTGGTAGTGACAATGGCAATGGTTGTGGTAGTGACAGTTGGTCTACACTTATACTTTAGGGTGGCAGGACAAGGCAAGGAAAGGGGGTTGTAGCCTCCTTCCGGTTGGAGCTGAAAAATCAGGGAGTTGGAGCTTCTTTCAAGTTGGAGCCAGAGAATCAGGGGGTTGTAACCTCCTTCTAGTTGGAGCCAGAGAATTCAAGGAGTTGTAGCTTCCTTCAAGTTGGAGCCTGAGAATAAGGGGTTGCAGCCTCCTTCCAGTTGCAGCTAGAGAATTTGGAAATCAATGATTCCTATGAATGAATTCTTGATATATATAAGAAAGCATTATATGGTGTCTCCCATTTGGGTTTCCACATAAATGTTGTTGTACTGTGCATTTGATGTGATGTTGCTTATGATTATATGCTCATGATATATTGAATGCAATCATAGATGATACATTGATGATAAATTGTTGAACATTGTTAATAAAGTGAAAGAATATATATTGTGGTTAAAAGTTTTCATATTGATTCTCCCCCCCCATGTCCTCAGTATTCCAATAATATAAGTAAACTTCTCAAGTGGTTCACTTATATTCCTTATTTGTGGAGGCCCTACTATTTAATTATACAAGTGGCCCTTATGTTGACTAAGGTAAGGATGACCTCTCTTATATGTGTGTTGTCCACTAAGTTGTGGTTGAGAGGGGCATCGCCATACAAAAGACCTAGGTTCAAACCTTAGCAAGTATAAACCCCTATTTGAGATGCCTAGTCCAGGTTTCATGAAGTTTGTGTGTGTTCATGTGTTCCTTAGAAATAATTCCCCAAGAAACTCTCAAGCACTTCCCCCTTTACTCCAAGGATGGCACCCAATGTAAAGCAAGCATCATAGACTTAGTGTATATGACTTTGTGGGAATTGAACTGAGGACCTACACAACGCATTGAATTCTAGCACCAATTTATTGACCTAACCTTTGGGACTATATATACATGTATGTGTGAATGTATACACACACTAGGAGAAACCCAAGGGGTTAGCTCAACCGGTTGTCACCAATTTTGTTGACCATTTAGTTAGTTTCGTGACAATAGGTGTTCAATTCAAATCTCCCTAAGCGAGGTGCACTAGTCTATGTCGATGGGTTTACTATGGATGCCATCCACTGCCAAATTTGTTATGTGGACCATTTTGTTGGCAAAAAATGCCTCGCTATTTCAAGAAAAGGTTTTTACACCTCATAATACTCTACAAGATTTAAGGATCCTATAAGAGCTATGGACAAAGTATGAAGTCCAAAAATACAAAGGATGGCAAGGGATGTAGATATATACAAAACAAAGCCCTATGGTTTCTTTGATGGAACAACACAAACATATCCAAGTGAGAGTGGTGCAAGGGGTATGCTTTATCTCTCATATTCACATTGGATCTCTTTTGAGTGTGGCTTGAGAAGACAAACAAACAATACAACCTAAGTGAAGGCAATGTTCATTTTGATGACTTTTTGTAGGTAAGGGTCAATGAACTAAACATGTATGGGGATTATAAACTATCTCTTGGTTCAATGGTGCTATGGAGCAAAGAAACATTACATTACATGGACACTTACAACATACCAATGAATTGAAGACAAGACTCGAATACATAAATCTTCATCATTCTTTAGGGACCACAAACAAATTGCATACATTATCCAAACAAGCATGCAATAGACATGCAAGATCTCTTTAGATGACAATATCTCATGGCAGATCTCTTTAGATGACAATATCCCATGGCAAGACTAAGAAAATCACCCCTCAAAGATGGTGCACAAAGTAGTTATGTTGTTTCCTATCTTTCATATTAGATCTACATGATCTATTGTTTCTTGTTAATTTATATTTGCCTTGTGGGTAGTTTTCTAGGACTTTATGATGCTTACAATCTTTGGAGCTCTTCACATTTTTTTATGTCCAATCGTGATGCCATCATTATGGCATGTGTGTGTGTGTATAGAGAGAGGGGGGGTTCAAATCTAGTCAAGTCCCTCAAGGTTACCAACTACTCTTGTTGCTAAGAGTTGACACGATCCTCCATCTAAGATATTTCGAGGAAGAGGGGGACAAGTCCCTCAAGGTTACCAACCACTCTTGTTATTGGCAATTAACACCATCCTCCATCCAAATATTCCTAGGAAGTGGGGGAAATCCTATGAAGCTCTATCTATGTGGGGAGGAGGGTTGTGGTCTAGCAACAACTTGGATCAATTGTTGTGAAGATAACCTAGGTTCAAAGCCTAACAAACTCAATTCCACTCTATGTGGTGGATGATCAAGTGTGGCATTTGCAGCCAACATTCCAAAAAGATAATTAACACAATGTGAATATCTTGAGTTCCTAATCACTTAGGACAATAAGCTCTTTTCCTACTTAGAGTGTTAATAAGATTTAGAAGAATTCATATATAATTTGGCTCCCCTTGTTTAAGAAAATTAAGAAGAATCACTTGGTGAAGTAGCCCATGGAGAAATCATGATTCATGAACAAGAAAGGTACTTTTTACAGGTAATTTTAACATCAATATCAGTATATTTTTTCTTCCTTCATTAGTTAGTTTTTTTTCCAATTTTCAAGGTTTTTCAAGTTCATCTAAGATGAAAGTTATAATAATAGAAAATATATATATATATATGTTAATTTATTTATGGGGGTCTTCAAAAATGTAAGCCCTTTTACAAAATTCATTGTTTCATAAATCGGTATGACTTGAAAGGTGAGTATGAAACATATGCTACACATGCAAACGATCAAGCTTCGGATGTTTGTCTTCATGTGGAAGAGTGCTTTCGAACATATCAACATATCTCTAAGAAGTCATCACGCCAGCGCGAGAATACCACTAAGTCATCATGCCAGCGTTAAGAGGAAACTGACCGTGATCATCCAAGGCACAACCTTAACTAATAACCAGGGGATCAGCATCTCTCAATTGAATTCATTTATGAAAAAAAAAAACTGAAAAGGCAATCATCCAAGGAGTGCAAGAGACTAAACTGCCTACATCCGAATATGGACCCAAGGAGTTTCAAGCACTCATGCAAGTTTCTATGAGAATCACCCAAAACAGAAATTCAATCAGCTCGCTGTTCCAAATATATCGGCAGTGCTTGAGAACAACTGAGAACTTTAACGTGCATAATTTAACAGCATTTTCCTGATCTCTATGCACAAATATCTTATTGCAGTAGAGAAAAACAATCCCTGTCAAGTTGTCATCTAATGATTAGTTGAGAATGCTTCCCATGCAACGTCTCAAGTTTAATCTCTTACAGGGTGCTCCTAGAAACAAGGTGCACAAACCGGAGATTTTCTAAACCAAACAAGCAGAAAAGCTTCTGGGAGAATTTTCTAAACCAATATGAATAAATATATTTTATGCCTAGAAACTATTGGAAACCTTAGAATAAATAATAAACTTTCATAACCATCATAGAAATATACCCTGAATGAGTCTCAGAAAATTATCAAACGAAGAGAGTTCGTGGGAGTTGGATTTTCTTTTACACCCAGATCAAGGAACACAAAATCTTAATGCAGATAATAAGTTTCAAAGCTATCATATAAACATAGATTGAAGGACAAGATAAAGGACAGATCAAGGTAGTTTGCTTTTCTATCAAGAAACAGGTAATTCAATATTTATTCCATCCGTATAAATGAAAAATTAGGGAACTGCATCCTTCACATACTGATCATACCAAGTTCTTTTGTACCGTAAAATTGTTCAAGCACTAGCAAAATTACACACGCATATATAAGCACACAAACGCACTCGCATGCATGTACACACACATCTGGCTAACACCACTACTTCACTACCTGAAATAAGGCAGCACTGTTTGCTGGACACTTCTATAATAATAAATTATCATTTTTTAATTTCAGATCTGGGGCCTCCATATTGGACCCACATTCATAGCTATTAGTATCTCAGCCAGCTAAAAGCAATTATTCATAAAAGTCAGTACACTAAATGTTGCCATAAAAGTAGCAAAAGAATATTGCTAGGGAGATTTGAAGATCCACAAATCTCCAAGAAAGCATCAATATATTTTATTACTCCAAAAACACAAGTATGACCTAGAAGAGTATAGATCTATTATGAGAACCTGCAAGGTAGCATCATGAGTCCTGCTTTCAATTGAATTTAAGCTCAAATCTGATAAACGACCATCATGAAGGTATCCCAAAACCATGTTAACCATTTGGCATTGGCATATCATCCATTATACTATTATCTCATCAATTACTACAATTGCACTACAACAATTAAAAGAGAATATTTGCTCATGGCAAACTGTTTGTTCAGAGCAGAATTTTGCCCATTCCTTGCAGTCCAGCTCCATTCAGTGAAACAAGAGGTCTCTCCGCATGAATCATACCAGAGCTGATAGGATTCCTCCAGATATTGAATCAGAGAAAAGAAATTATTTTTGCCATCTGCTTAACGCATCTTCAAAGGTGAAGTACTCTGGTAAATATCTACACCGTTGGACTCTTCACATGAGTTCCTTCGCTGTCTAGGAGAAAGACCGGACTTGGCAGCATCTTCCACCTCAGGTGTCCCTGCCGATTTACGTTTGTTGATCTCTCTCCTTGCCTTGTTCTCATCGTTTTCATCAGACGGATTGGATGACTTGTATATTATTGCTTGTGCCTCGGCAATTACAGCTGGACTATCATCAGCAGCATATAGAATCCTCTGTATTGCTGCAACTATCTGCTCAAAATTACAGGTATCAAAATCTGATTTCTTTCACTCCATTTAACTCATGCAGAAAAAATCTCTAGAAAAAAATTTGTATGACTCCAGTTAAATTTGTGCTTACAGGTAATGGTTCAACATCTGGATTTTGACAAAGTATTTCAATATCCCTCAGCTTTGAAAAGTAAAAATCTCTTTCCTTCTCCAAACTGTCTACCGAGAGCTTTAACTCTGTGACCTGCATGCCCCAATTCAACAGCAAATAGCATAGAAATAAACAAATATGAGAAGTTGACTTATTTGAGAGTCTGGATGAAGTTCATGTTGCTCTAGTTCCTTTGGAAAAACTGCTAACAAAGGGACACTGTGATGACTGGAACTGGATTGGACCAACATTCTCTATGAGACAAAATAAGATGCAACACAAATCTAGAGATAAACAGGAAAATAGTATGAAGAAAAACACAAACATCAATAGACTTTAAATGGAGTGAGCTTTTTGACCTGTTCATTTAGAACCTGAACCTGTGCTGGGGTTGTTGCAGATGCTGCAGACCCATAGAACGATGGTTCAGTTGAAGTTGTTTGGAAGGGTACAGAAACATATCCAGTGTTAGCAGCATTTGACCCTGTCCTGGAATGTTTAGTCCCTACATTCACAACTGGAACTGAAGGATCATTTCGCCGAGAGCTAGCAACTGTGGCAGTTTTAGACCCCGGTGCAGTGCCCTTGCTTGAAGGGTTTACTGGAGCTGCTTTCTTGTTAACTTCTTTTCCACCTTTGGAAGACTCTCTCCGTTCCAGTGCATTGTAACTGAAGAAGCACAGAATAAACCATTGATTAAAATATGGTATCACTAACATGTAAACAAATATGCCCATTAGTCTAGTGCCATAAAATCCAGAAAGAACCAAAAAACAGGAAAAAAGAACAGAGAAAGAAGCTACCTGTTCATGATTCCACCATTTACTGAATCGCAATATCTCTTTAACCATTGCATGAATTCTAGATTGTCCAGTGGGCGCCCTTTTACAAGTTTGTTAACATCAATGTACTGCATGAAACCGCAAATTAGATCCACCTTGATGTCTTCTTGAAAGTAATAACCAAACTAATCCACCACTGTGTATTTTCCCTCATTCACAATAAAAACAGGACTCACAAGACACATATTGCCATCTTTTGACAAAGATAGCACCAGGCCTATATCTAGCATGGTACAAGACATATCCACCAGGCATGAGAGATAAGGCTACATTAACTATAAAAGACAAGAGCGCACAACAATAAAAATTCCAAAAAAATTGTGCAATGGGAGCATTTACAATACATGAAGCACGGAAAACGGTGCCCCTAAAATGTTTAGACACAACAAAGAAAAAATGGCAACAAATGAAAAGAGATAGTCATTAACATGGAGAAGCTGTAAAAGATGCATATGAATTTAAACCAGCCATTGCTTCTTTTACACGATCAGTATAGTGGCTTGACCCCTTCAAATCTTGAGAAAATAGGCAGATTCAGAACATGAAGTTGGCAACGTCGGTACGTATACTTGGAGCTTAAAAAATTAAGGTCGTATAGAGAACTAAGACAGAGCCCAATTGTAGTACGAAATCAATAAAGATGTTTATGTATCCCTATTTTGTATTTCTTCTTGTAATTCATAAATCAAACTCACCCTTGCATATACAAATCAAGGCCATCTGTAATCCTAACAGAGCATAAAAAAGCGATCCATCTCGCCATCTTCTTAATAATTACCAAATCAGGCTCGATGCATATGGCTTCTTTGGAAGTAAAAAACAAAGCAATTTTTATCCATATAATAATGTGTTCTTAAAGTCTTATATTATCATGAAATGCAAAAAATATAATTGTAGATAGCAGTTTCTCACTTCAAACCATGTGGCGTTTCTAGAGTGAGCTCTGTAATTCTAATTTTGCCTTCCACCGTTATGTTTTGTGACCCCAGTCTCACCAACTCAAAAATCAAAACAAAGCTATATCCACCGACTCTTTCATTATAATTACGAACTTATGGGAAGCAAGAAAAATCTCCAGGAAAACCATACCTTGCTAATCTTCAGCTTGTTGAACACGTCCTGCAGCACCTTGTAGTTTTGAATCATATCATACTCTGTCTTTGCATCAAAATTAACCTGCAACCGAAGCCAGAAAACAAAATGATCTCAACGGCTTGTCATATCAAATCAGACTAAATTTTGTCAAAGGTTTAGAACAGAGACCTTGTGCATTGGAACAACACCAGGATGTACAGCATCCATAAGTTGACAGTGAACAGCTCCTGAAGCAGCCTGCAAGAAAATCCAATAAGTGATTTTTTACTCTCTTTTCGAATATCATAAAAGCAGCAAATGTAATGGGTTAGTGTATTCTTTCCAGAATAGCCCTAAATGATTTAGGATGGAAAAGCTCTGTGCTCAAACATAACTTCCATGCTTTCAATCGGGAGGCCCAAATTTTCAATCATCATTTTCTGCCTGCAACTTCATTCAGAGTGAATCCGGCGACCCTGGGTACTTTTCAAATCACCCTTCCAGGGGTGGATGAAATGTAACAACGCCACTAAAAAAA
>JZKD02S1675198.1:399736-413731 GCA_000966675.3 Picea glauca
TAATTATGGGTATTAATTCAAACTCATATTTCTGAAATTTTGTTAGCATTGAGAAAACCTTATATTTTTTGTTTGAGTGTATGAGAGCCCAATCAGTAAACTCATGTAAGAGGGTGGGCGTGAGAGTCACATCCCATAGTTATTGGAAGCATGGAGATGAGGTACAATCAACATTTGGTAGAGTGAGAAATCAACTATCTTGCGAAAATAGAGGAAATTTGTATGGGTAGTAACATGCAATTTTACACATTCAGTTTTACATTAACAATAAGTAGAGAATAGGGAAGAAGAGCATGGGAGCTGGAGCAAGAAGGAAGGGAAAATTATGGAGCATGTTGGAGCGTCTATGGAGAATTTTGGAGTTGAAGACTGAATATCCAGGTTGTCAGGTCCAAAGAGTGAACTCCTTAATGAGTTGCATTGTAATAGAAAGTGGTTGTCGTTGTTGCTTTTTGTTGGTGGTTTTCCTAGAAGTGAGTTCCCTTGAGTTCCCAATAGGGTGATTATTTATTACCTGTGCTAGAGAAACCATAAACGAATGGGACGCTTGATGGACTGAGAGCATTGAAGGGGTACATTCCTTGAGTTGGGCAGGTCAAGAGGAAGAGAGTTGGCCGACAAAATTCAGGATAGTTGTAGGAGAATACTAGTGGGTTGTGGGATATTGACTTGTGAGTGGACTATTAGAGGCACCCTTCTCTTGTGGATTCCTAGCCCCAGCTCGGGGGTGACTTTCTATTGAGATTTGGAACATTAGATCTATGGTTAGGTGGAACGTCCTTCCCAAGCATTTGGTTTCACAAACGTTTTAAAAAGATAAGTATTTGTCTATTTTTTGAGTTATTCCATGAGTTTAATTAGTGTGCTTAACTCTATGTATGTGAATGGTTTATTTACTACTGGGGATGAGTTTAATAGCTCAATTTATATTCATTTAGAACGTTGTAGATGCATTTCATTATGGGTATCAAAATCTAGTTAAGTATGTGTATTTTCGCGTAGTAATGTTCCTCGGTTAAGTTGGGGGACGTTACAGCGTGGTATTAGAGCTCAAGGTTTAACACTGAACTTGTATGGACCACGAGCTAGTGTGATTTGAGCAAATTTTTGGTTGCATATTTCGTATTGTAACGAATTTCGAAGGAAAATGGTGAACTAGAGTGAAATCCCCAATTTATGAGCAGATTTCAAGTTTAAGTGCTTCATAGCAGTCGAAGAAGGAAATTTATGGCATCAAGTTGTAGGTTGTAGAGTCGATTTTGGATTGGAGGGTTGAATTCATGTGTATTTCATGGAAGCCATGAAGTTTGGTAACCAATGACCCAGATTAACTCAACCTGGAGAATCAACGGTCAAGATTCAATCGCAAAGGGTCCAAACAGGGTGTTCTTGACAAGCCTTTGGGAAGAAGGTTTCAGAAGAAAAAAAACCTTGGAGTAGGGCATGATTTCGGGTGTGAAGGGAGGAATTCGATGGAAGAAGCCCAAAGAACCGAGAGTCATCATATCAGTCAGATTCTTTCCTAGCTAATGGATCTACGAGGAGTGTTCTTGGAAGTCTAGTGGTGGTGAAGAGTTTCCGATGAAGTCAGTCCAACCGAGTTAAAGGTCAAACAATTGAAGCTTTCCGAGAATATCTGTACCATCGAATGTGAGAAATCTCAGGTGTTATATTTCTTGGAAGGGTGGTTTCAAAAAGGTCCATTAGAGAATCTTGAGGGTAACTTCACTTTTTGATGAAGTTGGTCCAACCAAGGTAACATGTGCATAACTTGGGAACCCGAGATGATCATGGTTATTGATCGACACGATTGTTGACCGTTTGAGCTATCAAATGAGCATGTTGTCTTGGAAGGGTCGAGGGTGGAAGAGATGCCCAATTAGTTGCCACATCGACACGTATCAGAGGACATGTTAGCAAGGGTTGGCAAATCAAAGAGTTCGATGTAGCAGCCGGGTACAAGTCCTCGAAAGGATGGTTTCTGATGGTTTCATTAAGGAGTCTTTCTGATGTCTTTGGAAGGGATGGTTCCCAATAGTCTTCGGAAGAAGGTTGTCCGAAGGTTTGTTCAGAGAGAAGATTCTAATGGATGAATTCGACAGAGAAATCCTGATAGGATCATGGAGTTTGGAGTTCAAAAAGGTGAATAAGGAAGGAAAACCCCATTTCCGATGGGGGTTTTATGATGAGAAGAGTCTGATAGTGTTTTGGACCATGGATTTTAGGTGAATTTACATACCCAACAACTTGGACCTTCTGATGGGAAGAGCGTGATAAAGAGTTTTCGATAGGGTTGTGGAGGTCCATCCATGGCTTGGCAAGGTTAAGTGGATCAATGATTGGGATTATTCCCAAACCTGAGATCGACGGATTGGATCTAAAGACTATTACAATAGTAAAATTAGTGAATTTCCATGAAATTTCCAATTTTTGAATGTCTTAATCTTGCAAGGCATTTTTGAGGGCCTACACAACGTTCTTAGAAAATAAATTTCACAAAAATGTGTGTACTCTTAATACATAAGTTTCTACTTATAAAATGAAAGAGATCGAGGAGAGCTTTCCAACGAGCTATTCTCGGTGCAAAACAAAGCTTGTATGAAGAAGTTACAACCTAAACAGTCTAGGGTAAAATTCAGTACCAAATTTCTTTTAGAGGGCATGACTCCTTGCTCTAAAGTCTGTTTGGGGCACACAAGTAGTCTATGGAAAGCTTATAAACCATAGAAGTCATCCATGGAGCCAAATTTGTGTTATGGGTACCTAAAAAAGTGTTGGGAGAGAAAGAGGATACTTGTAGTATGCAGGGTTGAGAAAGGGAAAATGGTCAAAACTTCTAAAGACCATAATTTTCTGCTCAAAATTCAAAATTGGGAAAATGAATAGTCAATGGAAAGGTCTCGGGGAGAGTAATCAAAAGAAGATGAATCATGGCATTAAAGGGCAGAAAAGATTATACATTCTTTTCCAAAATTGTGTGTGTATATATTTTTGTCTAACAAAAATTTATTTGCATGCACATTTTCTGCAGAATTAGAGGTTCAGAGCATTTTGGTTTTTATATGAGAACCACAACAATGGAATATTCCCAGGGGTCCTATAGTCATGAGGAGGAAATCAGAGGTATGCATGTTTGCATGGGAAATGTTGAGACCGAGTCCAATAGAAGAAGAGATAGGCATGAGCATGTAACTATGATAAGCCTACATAGAGATGTGCAAAGTTATAGGGATGATAATGAGAGGATTATGAAAGTTCAGGAGGAGATACTCCAAAGTTTGAACAAGTTGTCGAGGAAAGTTAATAAAGACTCTGGCACCAAACAAGCAACTAGTTCTAGACAAGTGACATCATCCAAATCCAATAGAAAAATGGATGAGCATGGAATGACAGATAATTAAGGAGTAGGAGTAGGCGCCATCATTTCCAAGAGTAATCCACTAGGAGAGCTCATGCCAATTCAGGGCCAGGGAGAAACCCAAGTGTGTCTCATGTTATGAGACAGAGGAGAATACCTAAGGAAGAAATCTTGCAAGGTGCACTCAGGAAGATCAAGCCACCAACCTTCAATAGTGAGCATAGGAAGGGAGCAGAGGTCAAGGCATGTGTGCTGGAAATGAAGAAATATTTCCACCTGCATGATTACCCGTCTAGGGTAGAAGCAAGAATTTCAACCTAACACTTGCAAGGAAAGGCAACCATGTGGTGGGATCAGCTTAAGCAAGCCAAGAATCTTGACAAGAGAAGAGTCTCATGGAGGAAGTTCAAAGGATATTTCCAAGAGAAATATTTGTTTGATAATTACTATGAAAATAAGATGAAATAGTTCTTTGAACCCAAGTTGGGAAGAATGACAATGGATGAATGTGAGAAGAGGTTCTTTTAGTTGTTGAAGTATGTGGAGTTCATAACAGATGAAAAAGTCAAAATTCAAAGGTTCCTTAGTGGTTACCCTCCTTCTATCGCGATAAGATACAATATGATAACCCAAACACTTTGGAGGAGACCATAAGGAGAGCAAGCCATCTTTATGAGCAGAGCAGAGGGAGGCCAGTCTTCCAAAATAATTGTAATGACAAGATGAAAGGAAAGAGGGATCAAAGGCAGAAAGGTTTTCAGCCACCTTTTTTCAAGAACAACTCCCAAACAAATCAATAAGGACAGTCAACCCAAAATGAACGCAATAAAGCATATTCATTTGGGAAAAGGCCAAGGAAACATCATGTACAATGTCGGGGATGTGAGGAGAATCACTTATATAGGGACTATCCTCACAAAGGAGAAAGAATGAGGATTGTTCACAACATTCAGGATTCTGAAACAATGGAATACATGGGAGGAAGCATGCCAAGGATTTAAGGTTCCTTGAACAACAAGCAAGTAGAATATTGGTTCCCCATGATTGAAGTAGAAGGTAAGATCAATAATTAGCCTATAGCAAATTTAATTGATTTTGGAGCTAACCATAGTTACATAAAACTCTAATATTATTGAAAGATTTCACTTGCAAAGGAGTAAGCATAAGAAATCTTGGTTAGTTCAGTTAGCCACAGGGGCCAAGAGAAAGATCAATGAGTTGGTTAAATATTGTCTAATAGACATAAATGGACTCAACACAAAGGTAGATGTGAAGATTATACCTTTGGGTTCATATGATTGTCTAATTGGTATGGATTGGTTGGAAAAACACCATGTTGTCCTAGATTGTTACAACAAGACAATAACTTGTCTTGATGAGAAAGGGAAGCAAGGAAAGATTCAAGGCATTCCAAGAGTTGTAGTTGTTAGAGAGATTTCAACCGTGCAGCTGAAAAAGAGTTTCAGGAAAGGATGTCAAATTTTTGTAGCCCATATGGAAGAGGCAGTCAGAGATAAAGTGGCAAGTATTGAAGACCATTCTGTCTTAAAATATTTTGAAGATGTTTTTGAGGAAATACCAGGATTTCCACCAAAGAGGGACATTAATTTATCTATTGATATGGTGCCAAGAATTTCCCCAATGTGCAAAACACATTACAAAATGGGCACACCAGAATTGAAAGAGTTGCAGATGCATATTGAGGAACTTTTGAAGAAGAGCTATATGCGCCTAAGTGTATCACCTTGGGGAGCCTCAATTATGTTTTTTAAGAAGAAGGATGAAACCTTAAGGTTGTGCATTGATTTCAAATAGTTGAATAAGGTCACTATAAAGAACACATATCATTTTCCAAGGATTGATGATCTATTTGATCAATTAAAATGTGCAAGAATATTTTCCAAGATTGACTTGAGATCAGGTTATCATCAAGTGAGGATAAAGGAAGAAGATATCAACAGGACAACATACAGAACAAGGTATGGGCATTACGAATTCACAGTAGTGCCATTTGGACTATTAAATGACCAAGCTATTTTTATATGCCTGATGAATGGAGTGTTCAGTGAATACCTGGACAAGTTTGTAATTCTTTTCTTAGATGATATTCTCATCTACTCTAAGTCTGAGGGGGAGCATGAAAATCATTTAAGAATGGTTCTAAAGGTTTTAAGGAATCATAAATCATATGCCAAGTTAAGTGAGTGCATATTTTATCAAAAGAAGATCCACTACTTGGGGCATATTATTTAAGCAGATGGGATAGTAGTTGACCCAGAGAAGACAGATGCCATTAGAGGATGGCCAATGCCAAGAAATGTGATAGAGGTTAGATCATTTATGGGACTTGTTGATTATTACCAAAGATTCATAAAAGGGTTTTCAAAGATTTCAAGCCCAATCACTTCCTTGCAAAAGAAACGGGTGAAATTCAAATGGACTCCAAAATGTGAGGAGAGTTTCCAAAAGTTGAAAATTATTTTGACATGTGTGCCCATATTAAATATTTTAGATCCAGATGAAGAATTTGTAGTGTGCATGGATGCGTGCAAGGAAGGGCTCGGTGGATTCCTCGGTCAAAAATATCATATGGTATGCTATGAGTCCCTGAAATTAAAATACCATGAGAGAAATTACGCTACACATGATCTAGAGTTAGCAGCCATTGCACATGCATTAAAAATGTCAAGGAATTACCTCATGGGGAGGAGATTCAAGCTAAGAACATACCACTTTGGTCAGAAACATTTATTTGGACAACCAACATTAAATGTCGATAAACTAGATGGATGGAATTTCTTAGTGAGTATGACTTTGAAATTAAACATATCAAAGGTAAAGAAAATCAGGTGGTTGATGCACTCGATAGAAGAGCTCACGAAGTGCATGTTTCAGCCATTAGCATGTACATGACATATTTAAATGACAAATTCTTGAAGCAACAAATTCAGATCAACATTATTTACAAATAAAAGAAAACTTACAACAAGGAAATTTACAACAGAAATTTAAAAATTATGAATTAAAAGAGGATGGAATCATCTTGTATAGAGGCAAGGTGTATGTGCCAAATTCCATGGATCTAAAAAATATAGTGTTGAGAGAAATGCACAATGTGCCATATGTTGGGCACCTGAGATATCAGAAATCCATTACAAGCGTAAGGAGCCAATATTTTTGGCCAAGAATGAAGAAAGAAGTGGCTAACTACATAGCCTGATTTCTAGAGTGCCAAAAGGTAAAGACAAAGCATAGACATCTAGTGGGGCTATTACAACCATTTCCCATTCTAGAATGGAAGTGGGAAGTGGTCACAATAGATTTTATTTCAAAGCTTCTTAGAACATTGAAGTAGCATGATTACATCATGGTGGTGGTGGACAAATTGACTAAAGTAACGCATTTTATTCATGTAAAGTCAACACACAAGGTAACAAACATTATGGAGATTTACATGAAGGAAGTTGTTAGGCTACATGGAGTGCCTAAGGCAATAGTTTTAGATAGAGATTCCAAGTTTACATCCAAATTCTGGCAAGGTTTGTCCAAAGGCTTTGGGACAAATCTAAATCTTAGTACAACATATCACCTAGAGTCAGAGGTGCAAATAGAGAGGACCAATAAGATAATTGAAGACATGCTCATGATGTATGTGATGGACCATCCATCAAAATGGGAAGAATATATTTACTTAATGGAGTTTTCTTACAATAATGGGTATCAAGCCTCATTAAAAATGAGCCCATTTGAAGCGTTGTACGACAGGAAGTGTAACACACCAGTGAGCTGGGATAATCCAACAGATCGAGATATCATTAAGCCATAGTTGTTAAAGGAAATGGAAGAATAGATGAAACATTTCAGGTAGAATTTGAAGGTTTCCTAGGATAGGAAGAAAAGTTATGCAGACAAGAACATGTTTTCCTGAAAGTGAAAGCAAAAAGGAGTTCGATAAAATTGGGTTGATGCCCAAATTTGGTAGCAATATATTGTGGGCCTTTTGAAATATCAAAGAAGATAGGTCCAGTTGCATACATGCTAGCATTTTTTTCATCCATGAGAGTGCATAATGTATTTCATATATCATTATTAAAGAATATGTGCCTAACCCTAACCACATAATTGATTGGATTGTGATCCAAGTGGAAAACGAAGGGGATTTCCGGGTGGAACTAGTACGCAAGCTGGACCGGAAAGTCAAAGTGCTCATAAAAATATCCATAGGGATGATAAAGGTTCAATGGACCTGCTATGGTCCTGAAGATGCAACAGGAACTATGCGAGAGGAATACCTGCAATTTTTTGTCAATTTTGAAGAAAATTGAAATTGAAAATGCAAGACTCCATTTTTGGGAAACTAGTTCCAGAACCACATCTCAGAAATTCTTGGTCACTTGCGCTGATATCCCTAATAAAAGAATGGTGTAGCTGAAGGGATTGGAGGCAATGAAGGGGGCATGTTATCACACATATTGTAGTTTGGGAAAATCTCAACCCAGACACCAAGTGTGTGACACAACTGGGAACACCTATCACTATCACCTCAATAGATGTCCCCCTCATTTTAGTGAAGGATGAATCCAACACAAGGGACGCTTCCTGGGTGACGCTAGGGGGATTGCAATGGGAGATGGGAAATGATGAAGATATCCCCAATAGGTCAAGGTCAAAGATTGGAAAGAGGCTTGAGAAAGAGTCTTGTGAGTTGATGGTGTTTTCCAAAGGTTATGTACTTGCAAAACAATGTTAGACTTTCCCAGAACAAGAAAAATAATGATGAAAAAAGCCTCAAAATCAATGGGGTTTTAGTAAGAAACCTTGTTGTCCCAAAATTTCAGCAATATGGAAATATATATTAACAGTAAACAAGTTATGACAACTACAAATTAAATCACTAAAGTCAAGTGTATGATGTTGGAAAACAAAGTTGACAATTGGTAGACAATATTCCAATGATAAAACCAAGACTTTGATAACAAAGAGGATTGTTGTTTGAGTGTTATCAACAATATGTTGCAACAACCTTATGTTTGTAGCAAAATTTTGCTACAACAACAAATTCTAGCCACTAAAATCAACAAGTAAACCACCCAAACAATAACTTATAACCAATAGAACAATTACCAAGGCTTGCAAGTGAATTTCAGTGATAGAAGAGTGATAAAAATAGTGAATTTGTTGCAACCCTATTGGTTGTAGCTAAAAGTTTATTACAATAGCTAGATCACTTGGCTAATCAAGACGCCCTTAGGGCATAATATAGCTTAAAGCATGTAAAATCAAATTCCAACTTTGAACAATTCAATCTCCTTGATATCACGTTTACCAATGCACAATATTCAATCTCCAATGCAAAAATATTAGTGCCTTATCTATTGGGTTATGGGGTCTCTTGTTTATGAGCTATGGTTTATTACTCCTCTAGGGGTGTAAGCCCTTTTACTTCGTAGAGTAAGCAAACCTTAGCAAGGTAAATATACAAGGGTGTAACCCATTTTACTCCTTGTAGCAACCTTTGAAAATAGACTTTTCAATGACATTAATAAATAGATCTTGATGGAGGGTGTATGCCCTTATAATCCTCCAAGGGTTTGACAAATTAACCTTGAAATCAAGATGAAAAAATACAATCGCATAAATGTTTTACCTAATCCACGAGAAAGCATGAAAAACCCTTACTTATCAAGAATATTCCACCACAATTGCCAAGAAACAAGCATCAAGAGATAGCTCTAGCCTTTTTCCTCCAATAGACAAGTATTCCATCCAAAATGCACCAAAGAAGAGAGATAGAGAATCGCCCAAGTAGATCAAAAATTTCAGCCAAGAGTCTTATGTAATTCTCAAGTGATGATGATAAAATGAAAGTGAGGTGACCTCTATTTATATGAGGTCACCTAAAACCAATTTGTCCACTTTCAAATGTCAACAACAAAATAAAAGAGGGTAGACCCTCTAATTTCTCCTTTTACAATTTACAAAATTAAAATTTACATAAAATAAATCCCTAATGATGATGACGTCATGCCCTAAAGGGGTGACGTTGAGCCTCAAAAAGCAAGTCGTTTGGCCTCCAAAATCCATGTGTCATGTCATCACGTGCTAGAGTGTCATGTCATGCATCTCCCTCCATAAAACCACATCACAACACCTATAGAACCATCAAAACCCCACCATAATCTCATCATCCAAGGTGACGTCAAGGGATAAGGTGTGACATCCAAGGCTTCCAAAACCCAACGTTTAGGTGCAAGGGGTCTCAATGTCATCCTCACATGCCATCCAAGTGCTTCCAAAGGCAAGATTCATCGTCTCAAGCCCTCAATGAATGGGGGTGCATCATCCATCTTATGGGTTTCAATCCCTTATGAAGGTCCAAGTGAACTAGTCCTTCAATGAGAAGCTTCCACCATAAAAGGTCCTACAAGGACAAACATGTAYGCCCTCCAAGGGTCCTCAAGTCACATGAAGCATGCCAAGTAAGCCACATTTAATCAAAGAACCATTTAAACAAGTGCATTAAATCTCTTATTTYCAAGTTAGAGACATGCYCAAAGACCTTATAAACTTTKCCAAATTTAGGTATGGGAGGGGTGTCATGGTGCCCTATTGGGTAGATCAACCCCCAAGTTAAGGAATGTTTCCAAAGAAGACCCCATTMTAGGCCATGTAATGAGTATGAGGTGGGTGGGGGGAAAACACTCCCAGGTATGGGGTTCTTGACATATCAAGGGTTCATATTGTCTCATTTATAGGTGCCTTTGTGGAGGGTGTGCRACACCTTCGTTTGCAATGCAACATTTTTCCAAGCCCTTATTGTCATTCATTTATTAGACTATGAAACATTGAGTACTATGTGCAATRSAAAGTTAAAAGTATTGCAATGYCACTTGAAGTTAGAAACACACAAAGTGTCATATGCAATGGAAAGTAAGAGACACCACAAAATGCATTTCCCCAACAAGCGGGACATATATTATTTACATGTTTTCTTTTTATAGGCCCTTCATTTTTATGGAGAAGTGTTTCATTGCTCTTAGCACCTTAGGGAGAGCATCTAGTGTTGGTTGTAGAGGTTGCTTATCTTCCTGATTCAGAGGTCTCGTTTCAACCATGTTTGGACCCCATTTCCTGATGGGGGTGTGTTGGGGGGCTTGGACCCCCACATTTGGAGCTAAGGGGTCCCCTCGAAGAGATTTGTTTTTGGAAAATTGCCTTGTAAAATATTGTAATTTCGTAGTCAATCTGGATTGTTCATTATAAGGTCTCAAATATGACGGTAGAAGTTATATTAGGGTTTTTTTTGTGTTAGGGAATTGTATTGTGACTAATGTATGAGTGTGAATATTGTATTCTAAGAGAGGAGACTGTGAGAAAAATAAGAGGAAGTTACAATAGGTGTGTTGTAGGTTGTATCCCTTCATTTGTTGGATAATAATAAAGGAAGGACCTAGAAATTTCTCCATGGACATAGCCCACATTAGGCGAACCACACATATATGTGTATTTTTTTTATTGTGTATCTTTTGTGTTTTATTTCCACATCTGTTTTATTGTATTGCTCTACGATCCTATTTTTCTAACATCTAGAAGGATAATTTATGGCTCTTAACTTTTTCCAGCTACAACACCTCTGGGCCTTTGTCCCCTTATTCCCATGAAATTAAATGCCCCTTCTTCCCATGAAATGAGGTACAAGCCCTTCTTGGGGTAAGTGAACCCTAAACCCAAAAGATGAGGAAACAAAGGGGAAGAAGTATGGAAAGTGGTAAGTATGAGTGAGAGTGGTGCGAGGACCCTTCTAAGAGACCCCCCAGTAGAAACCCTCTTCTCAAGTGTGACCCACTTATTAGGAAACCATGTCAACCACCAAGGTGAAATGAGGAAAAAGGTATACATTCCAAGCCAACGTTTCACAATCAATAGAGGACCCTTTGCAACATGTTCAAATGCTTCAATAATTAAAGCGACACTTACCATGACATCGAACTTGTTACCTCATGAAGCAAGACCCGATGTCCTCTAGGAGCCACACCGGTGTAATGGATGTTGTTATCCTGTTGAAGACAAACAATGGTGTGTGGTGGAGAGGAGGGGCTCTTCCTGCACAATGTGGGCTCTGTCGGTCATCTAACTCTCAACACTCCATGTATGCAACCTGCAAGCCTCGAGATATCATCTCTTTATTTACCCCTAGGCATGGGGGGGTAATATCTAGCTTTTACTTGGGGACATATGTTCATTGTAGAGTACATGAGAACCTCAACATATCCTGGTAAGACATGTGCCTACACATACTCAAGCAAATATATTAGAGCATCAAGGGGTGGCTTGATCACCCTTTATTCATATAATCAAAACTTCAAAATTTCAACTACTCCTTTAAAAAGAAAATTTTTCATTTTTCAAAAACTTCATATAATATGATTCAAGCAAATGCATCACAACAATTATGCAGAAAATGCAAGAAAGAAATATGCAAAGCAAGGTATGAAAGCAAATGCAACTACACTACGATGAACACTCAAATGCAATGCAAGAAAGTAAATGACCTACCTACTTACCCGGGGCATGAGGCCATATAAATTAGGTGCCATGTGATGTCAGGTGAAATCATAGAACCAGAGAAACCACCTACTCAACATCTCACCCAAGTGCTTCCCCTGTGCTTAATTATAAAATATATCAAGGACAAGTTAAGCACATAATAATCATGAATATGAATAAGCATATAATCAATCATAGGAAACAACTCATGATGGTGGGTGGGAGGGAGACAATCCTACTGGAAAGAATGGCCACAAGCTTGATCCACCCATCTCTAAATAAGGCTACCATATATAGATGATGGCTCATCTTCCTCCGTACTCACATGATCACTGCTTCCTGAAGACTAAGAGGAGATAAGAGATCAGAATAAAGTTGCATGGCTGCTCAAATAAGAAGATAAGAGGTAAGGGACAACCTCATATCCAAAGAAATAAATATTCCCTCTATTGAAAAACTATTGCATCTTCATCTGCATATTCCTGCAAAAATCCCCAGGACGAAAACATTGTTTCTCGGTAGTGCGAGTCTCTGATTTTTTTGGGTTGACCAAGGTATCATGTCCATCAAAATTTGAATGCAAGGATGGTGGAAGATCTTCATCAAATAACCAATCTGAATTATCAAAAGGATATGCATCACAAATCCCAAGGTATGACTGGAAATCATGAGTATATTGTGACAAGTCATCTCAAGATGGATGAGACCAATCTGCTTTCATGTCATCATCATGTTTCCAAATATCCGAATCATCTAAGTATGAAAACCAGTTCTTCGAAGAAGACAACTCAACGCTCTTCATTTGAAAACTACCCTCGATGTCGTAAATGGGATCTCCATAAAAAATGAAACAACCCATGTCCCATCTACACCTTCTAGCATGTATGGAATCATCAATGTGTTGATCAACTATATCTGAGGGTTTTCCATGAATTTACCTGTATCAATGGAATTGATTATTTCTTCTCAAGGCTTGACAACTTCATCTTCCTCAATAGAAATCGATGCCTCTCCTTGGTCTCCAGTGTGAGAAACTTCATCGAGGTCTTCTTGGTAACTTTCCTCACATATCTGTTCCTCAAGCATATCTTCATCTGTAGGAACTTTCTCTTGAGTAAGAGGTGCTTCGTCAAGTTTCTCTTCAATAGATTATTGGGACAATTTCCCTATAAGATTCATCATATTATTAATAGCTTCATCGACAGTTTTTTTCTTTTCCATCTGCAAGAATTCCCTTGTGACACAGTAATTTCTAGGAAAGGGTTCATCCCATGGTGCCATAATTCCATTGTTTGAAATGAAACTTCAATGGATTTTCCAGATGAGCTCAAGGCTCATCGAAAATGGAAAGAGTATCTTCCCTCAATGGAGTCACCAACTAAACTTATATGAAGTTCTTCAAAAGTGAAAATCAAACTTCCCTCAAATAGAGTCATCGGGGAAGCTAAGGGTGAAGGCTTTGAGATAGACTTGTCAAGAGTCGTTATGGGTCGGAAAGGATTCAAAATCCTCCCCAATAATGACACCAAAAATCTTGTTGCGCAAATTCTAGTTTGGGAAAATCCCAACCTAAACACCAAGTGTGTGACACAATTGGGAAAACATATCACTGGCACCTTAATAGGTGTCCCCCATCATTTTAGTTAAATATAAATTCAACACAAGGAGGATTCTCGGGTGACCCTAGGGGGATTGTAATGGGATATGGTAAGTGATGGAAGAGACCCCTATAGGTTAAGGTCAAATATTGGAAAGAGGCTTGAGAAAGAGTCTTGTGAGTTGATGGTGGTTTCCAAAGGTTATGTACCTGTAAAACAACGTTAGACATGCCCATATTAAGACAAATTATTGTGAATAAATCCTCAAAACCATTGGGGATTTAGAAAGAAACCTCGTTGTCCTGAAAATGCAGCAGTATGGAAATATATATCAGCAATAAATAAGTTATGACAGATGCAAATTAAAGCACCAAATTCAAGTGTATAATGTTGGAAAACAATGATGACAATTAGTAGACAATCTTCCAATGATAAAACCAAGACTTTGATAGCAAAGAGGGTTGTTGTTTGAGTGTTATCAACAAGATATTG
>JZKD02S1675198.1:413741-424902 GCA_000966675.3 Picea glauca
TGTTTGAGTTGCGCTAGGGTTCAGGGGCAACACCCTCAAGAAAAAAATTTCTGCCTCGGGAAACATGTCACATATTTAGGTGGTTTTTCGGCACATGGTTTCTTTGCCGATGGTTTTCTATTTCCGATTAAGTAATTAGGGTTGTTGACTAATCTAGGTCATTGGGTTAAGGTTTTGGATGTTGTTGGATCCTATATGTATATTGTATTGTAAACAATGTAACACCATGAATGAATATAGAATATGTTGGTTTTCCCGGTTTGGGCTTCCAGGGGAAAAATCTCTATGTAATGTTTGTATTTGCCATTGTATATTTTCTGTTCTTTTATTGAAAACATATTTGCAGTAAATATTATACAAGGTTAAAATCTACATTTGGTATCAGAGCTTCGTTGGCTTCAGGGGGACGCCTTTGTGGTTAAGGGTTTGGCTCGAGACTATGATAAGCCTTGTTACAATGGGAGATATGTGGTATTGATTTTTCAGGTGAAAAGAAATGGAAAGCAATTCGAAGATGGAGATCAAGAAGTTTATTGGGTAAAGTTTTGAGCTATGGAAGCTCAATATGGAAGATCTATTGGCGGATAGAGATCAGTGGATCGCGGTAGATCCACGTACTACAACTACAAGAACTTCAATAGATGACTGGAAAAAGTTTGATCAGAAGGCAAAGAGCACAATCCGACTGTGTCTCTCCGAGTCAGTATTACTGAATGTGTCATAGGAAGCTACGACCAAGGATTTATGGAATAAGTTGGGGAAGTTGTATTAGTCTAAGTCCCTAGTGAATAAACTATTCCTAAGAAAGAAGCTGTATAACCTGAGGATGAGATATGGAGACTTGGTGGCAGAGCATTTGAACGTCTTCAATACTGTGGTAATTCAGTTAGTATCTGTTGAGATTAAAATTTTAGATGAAGATAAATGTATCTGTTTACTGTGTTCTTTACCAGACTCGTGGGATAGTCTGGTTGTGGCCATAGGTAGTAATACAATTTCCTTGAAGTTTCATGAAGTGGTGTAACAACCCCAACGTTACGACTACCAGCAAAAAAAAAAGATATTTTTTTTTGTTTGAAGCAGGGAAGCGACGACGACACATAGTCGAACCACACAACCTGACGATGAACACTACGCATGCATATTAGGCAAGAGAAGGAAATGACTCAGACACTAGCACATCAGGCATCTGGACGAAACATACGATAATCCTAGATAGACATAAATGACCACCCACTCGGCAAAAGCAAGACAACGCCTATGAGCTAAAGGACAACATCAACCAACCCGACACAACGGCTTGATGACCAGTAATTGGAAATCTCTATGGCACGCAAAACCATAACTTGTTAAGGCGTTACAACCAAGTGCCATCATCAATCAGTTACTAACCATCAATCGTTATCTAAAATCAATTGCTATATATAACTCGTTGTTTAATAATACTTGAAATGTTGAGTTGGTGTGAAACACAGAGTAAATCTATGAACGCAGAGTAAATATATGAATGTAGAGTTAGTGAAACCTTGTCTCCTTAATGTGTGAATCGCTATTCAAAACACATAGTAATAACAATATCGCTAATCAATCAATGTCATTCGATCCATAACTAAATCACAATGAAAATCCATTCTAAACCATAGAAATCCTTACCAACAAGCTGTGTAAAAACAGGGTGAAGGGGGCTATCATAATGCAATTATAAAAGTAATTCACAATTATAAAATGCAGTCTCGATCGTCTTCAAAGTAGAGTGCATAGGTAAGTAAAACCAGTGAAAATCTAGCAAGATATAAAAACACAGAGTTAAAAAAAACTTTGCCATCAACCAATAAATTGCAGGGATAATTAATCGCATTGAGGCGCAAGACAACACACTACCTGGAACAACCAACAGGGCTAGACGACTGGCAGGAAAATCCTTCGATCATCATCCATGCATGGAAAAGCAGGGCGTTTAGATCCATAGGTCTATTAACACCGAAGTGACAACTGTAGATCAGGCTCCTGACCGACTGCTCAGACGTGGACTGATGAGTTAGGGACAAAGGTAAGAAAAATATAAACCACAAATCATCACAAATCAATAAAACCATGGGATGGTCAAGATGTGCAGGGATCAAAAACCAAGGGAATCAATCAACAAAGAGCTTAAGGCCATGGGGAAAATCATTCATCAATTAAAATGCTAAGTCAATAATTTTCTTTACCCAATTAAACATACAGAATAAGAGCGTAAAGTATACTAATAATCTACCATGTAGAAATAAAGGAAGCGAACCGTATTCCAAGTAGCCCACTCTGATTTGTTGTCCCGCGCGCTCCGTGCAGCTCCTGCTTGTCAATCGATGAGACTTCACCGGTACCTCCCAGCCAATGCTAGGGGTACTCTTCTCCTCCCTTAGCCACCCGAGCCGCAAAGGGGCTCCCAACTCACCTCGCAAGGCCGAGCTACCACTCCTCACCGAGCTGGTTATCCCATCTCCCACAAACTAAGTCAGTCAAGTCTAAAATTCTGCAGCGTAATGTTACACATCACAAAAGAGATCCATCCTCCTCCTCCTCCCTCCTTTATATAGATTTTCTAAGTCAATTACTTTCCCAAAATCCCTTTTAATTCATTGTTCAAAAATTTTAATTCATAATAATCCTCCTCGTACAAGTGTCACCCATCCCCTTCATTGCACCATAAATTAATTTCCTTAATTAATTAATTAATTACCCCTATTTCCCTCACCCACCTAAAATCATTCCTAGAATTGCTCCTAGGTGTCCCCATATCCCCTTACAAGTTTTAATGACTTCCCCCCTTACTAATTTACTAGTTGAGTTAATTTAGGAAGTTCTTAAATGCTAGATACCTTACTAAGTTAGATTTTCTGCTTTTTCCTTGTGTTTCCCCTTTCTTTTTACGTTTCCCACTTTTTCCTAGTTTCCTAATTCTTTTAGATTTCTCTCTTTCCCTTTTCATTTAAAACTCAAATTGGCAGGTGTAGAAAATTAACTTTTTCCCTTTTAGTTAATAAATTTTTAATTAACATATGAGACAAAACCATTGTTTCTCCTTTTTCCCTTTTTAAATTTTATCCCCCAAAAGAATATATATATTTTTTATTGTAAATTAAATGAAATACTTACCCCCTTCTCGTCACATGATTAATGATGATTATCATGATTATTTATTATTTATTTTTTATTTTTATAAATAGATAATTTTTTTATCACAAGTATCATTTAGACCTAGCCTTTATTTTCCTAGGTTGGGCGACGTTTTATTAGGGGAATGTTTTAAATCTTCCTTATCATGTTATTCATCCTAAGGCCATCTAGGTTTATCCATTTATTAATTAACAATGCGACGTGCCCTTAAGGACGCACTAGGTGCTCCAAGGGTGCCACTCGCATCCTTATGTTTCCCTTGCACGATGTGCCCTTCAGGACGTACTACGTGCTCCAAGGGTGCCACTCGCCTCTTGACTGACTTGGTAGACATCAAAAACCCCTGGAGTTAATACTCTGCCAGGTGATCTTGTGGGAGACTAAGGGCCTCTAAGGAATAAGGCCCTTGCCTTACTGCGCACCCCTTAGAATCATCGTGAGCGACTGTCGCAGTCGGCCCTCACAACATCGTGGGTCTTCTCGAACTAGGTAGTTGTTAACCTACAGTTCGAGCCACTACGTGAGTGCTAGTATGCTATGTCAGAGCTGTTGTCCACACCTCTCCCTCAATGTCTCTGGTAGTCATGCGTGGCCCCTCTATTCCACATGTGAGTCTGTTCGACAAACTATCGTCAGCCTGCATAATCAACGAATCATGTCAGAACATATCCATAATCATATCATCTAATCAGATGCACAAATGACATATATACAACAATCAAACCCCAATAGTCCACTCCCTGACTCGATCTAGAGTCCAAGGGGTCGCATCGATGCCTCTTCATCCTTGGGGTCCAAAATCCTGCACACTCAGGGAAAACCGAGTCAATAGCACATGTCTATGTCAATGCAACAAAATAACATGTCATCAATTCATATCTCCACATAATCATAATCAAATGCCCAAAAGTATAATAATCCAGATCACTTGCGAGCAAGTGTCCTCAAGATTAAGTTCACTCAATGCGCGCAAGAGCAAGATATTACATACTCCCCCTCTTGGTCTAAACTTCGTCCCAAAGTTTCACAGTATATAAGTGCCGAAATAATGTGTATCACAGTATCATAAGTCTATCTATCAAACAAAAATGGAATCTATTGGTGCATATCATATGCATTCTCCCAGGTCGCCGAGTGCAGACTATAGTTTTCCCAATGGACCTTGACCTGATCTATTGTTTGACGCCGTTGCTATAAAATGCGATGATCCAGTATGCGGATCAGCTCTTCCGTGAGTGCCCCCTCGTCCAATACCTGCAAGGAACTGATGTCAATAACATGTGTAGGATCACTAATATAATGTCTCAAAATAGATACGTGAAAAACGTCGTGCATATGCCTCAAAGAATCAGACAAGGCTAGTCGATAGGCCACGAGCCCCTTCCTCTCCACAATCTCGAAAGGTCCCACAAACCTAGGAGAGAGTTTAGCTTTCTTTCCAAACTTGATCAAACTCTCATGCGGTTTTACCCACAAGAAGACTCGATTGCCAACTTCATAACTACGGTCAACATGGTGCACATCAACATAGCTCTTTTGTTGATCCTGTGCTTCTTTGATCCTTTGTCTTATTGTTTGCATTTTCTCTTCCATTTCTTGGATCGCTTCTAGTCCCACCGGGACCCTATCCTCAAGTTGATCCCAACTCAAAGGCATCCGACACGGTCGCCCATAAAGAAACTAGAAAGGCGCCATATTAATGGAGCTTTGTTAATTGTTGTTGTTATAAGCGAATTCTACTAGTGGCAAGAATTCTTCCCAATGCTTCTGTTGGTCCATCATGACATGTGCAACATGTCTTCCAAGGTCTGGTTTGTTCGTTTGGTCTGCCTGTTAGTATCCGAGTGATACATGGTACTAAAGTAAGTTGGGTTCCCAAATCCTCTTGGAAACTAGTCCAAAATCGTTCAGTAAACACTGATCCTTGATCGGACATAAACCTCTTAGGTATGCCATGCATCCTCCCAATATCACTGATGAAAAATCTAGCTATGTCAGGTGCCTGATACTTCATACACATAGGAATAAAATGAGCACTCTTTGTCAGAGTGTCTACTACCATGAAAATCGAGTCATGTCTCCTTACCGTCAGTGGAAATCCAACAATAAAATCCATCGAAATAACCTCCCATTTCGATTTCGGAATAGTGTGTGGCCGTAGCAATCCTGCTGGATGTCTATGTTCGGCCTTTACCTGCTGACATTCTAGACATCTGGCCACATAGTTGACTATGTATACCTTCATTCCTTTCCATAAGAATAAGGGTTTAAGGCTTCGTGACTCCCAGGTGAGCCATGTATACTTCTCTATGAGCCTCGTTTAGGATCAAGCTCCTCAACTCGTCATTCGGTGGTACGTAAATCTGATTTTTAAACCTCAATAATCCATCATCGTCAAACTCGAGTCCTTCAAATCTTGGTACCATCATTGTGTTTTGTTCGATAAAATCCTCGACCTCTTTGTACCAGTCATCGTCGTGCTATAAGGCTAGAATATTTTTACGTAGATTCATTTGAAGAGGCGACACCAAAAATATGTGTGGTCTCTGACTCAATGCATCTACCACTCGGTTCACTGTTCCTTTTATGTAAGTAATCTCGAAGTCATACTCGCTAAGTAATTCTGACCAATGTCGTTGTCGCGCGTTCAGGTCGCTTTGCGTAAAGATGTGTTGTAGTCCACAATGGTCCGTCTTTAGTTCAAATTTTCATCCAACTAGGTAGTGTCTCCAAACCTTCAAGGCATATACAATGGATAACAAATCCAAATCGTGCGTCGCATAGTTCTCCTCATGCCTTCTCAGTTTCCCTGAGATGTAAGTGATCACTCGACCGTCTTGCATCAAGACTCCGCCTTAGCCTTCCTTGGATGCGTCAGTGCATACCAAGAAGTCTGCGTCCATGTTAGGGACCCTTAGTATCAATGTTGTTTTCAACAACTCCTTGAGCCTCCAAAATGCTTCCACGCATTTCTCGGTCCAAACAAACTTCTTGTTCTTTTTCTGCAATTCCATGATCGGATTTGCCATCTTCAAAAATCCCTCGACGAACCGTCGATAGTATCCTGCTAAACCCATGAAGCTATGTACTTCTGGGACATTCGTCAGCACAGGCCATTCCATAATAGCCTCGACCTTTGCTGGATCCACGACAACACCTTCATCGGAGATGACATGCCCTAAGTAGTGAATCTTCGATTGATAAAATGAGCATTTGGACAGCTTCCCATACAATTTGTGATTTCACAGACACTGTATTACCAAGTGAAAGTGCTCATCATGCTCCTTCGTCATCCGTGAGTAAATCAAAATATCTTTAGTGAATACTTGGACAAACTTGTCAGAGTACTCGCGGAACACCCCGTTCATCAAACTCATAAATACCGTAGGGGAATTTGTCAGTCCAAATGGTAAAACAGTAAACTCGTAATGTCCAAACCTCGTCTTAAAGGTGGTCTTATGGACGTCATCCTCCTTAATCTGCAAATGGTGATATCCTGATCGCAAATCAATCTTTGAGAACACCATCGCACCCTTCATCTAATTGAACAAATCATCAATCCTTGGAAACAGATACTGATTCTTGATTGTTGCCTTGTTCAATTGACGGTAGTCAATATAGATCCTCCACGACCCGCCCTTATTTCATATGAAAATAATAGGCGCACCCCATGGTGACACACTTGGACGTATCAGTCCCATGTCCAACAATTATTTCAGTTGCATTCTCAACTCCTGTAACTCTGGGGTCGACATCCGATAAGGTGTTGTAGCTATCGGTTTAGTCCCCGGTTTCAAGTCTATGGTAAAATCCAATTCCATCTTCGACGAAATTCCAGGTAACTCCTCCGGAAAGACGTCTGCAAACTCTCTTACCACCGGAAGGTGTTCTAGACCTTCCACTACTCCCTTTTTGTTTAACGCAAGGATCGCATAAAGCTTACATCCCTTGCACATGCTCTTCCATAGCTGCAAGGAAGAGATGAACCTCAGGGAAAATCCCTGGTTCCGTCCTACAATCACGCATCTTTGTCCCTCATCATTTAACAAGCTCAATTGTTTTGTCTTATAGTTGAGTATCTCTTCATGCGATTCCAACCAGTCCATACCGATCACGACGTCATAAGATCCTAATATCGTGACGTACAGGTTGGCCCGGGTGACAAACTCTCCCAGGTTAAGGGTACAACCTGTAACCTTTCCTCCAACCTTCTGTTTGGCTCCCGAATCCATCTCTACGAAGCTAAACTCATCCTGTTCATCTGCCTTTACCTTAATCCTATTTAGCGTTGCACCAGAAATGAAACTCTCGGTAGCACCGGGGTCAAAATACTAAGGGTCTGGTCAACGACGGTACCTGATGTCTCGAGCACAGTCGACTGGTGCTCTGCCTGGAGGTTATTCACCATTGTATGAATCCAATGGGCCTTTCCCAAATCTCCCACGTAGTGGGTCTGGCTGATCCAGACGCTCTATTCCTCTCCACTGGGTAGTTGCACTGGTAGTGTGGCTCCCCACACGTCCAACACCCCTTCTTCGGTCTAATACTCCTGGTACCTGAAGTAGAAGCTGACAACCCATCGACCTGGAATCCTGGTCTGTTCTACTGAACATGCCTAAACTGCTGTTGTTGCGGTCAACGTTGTTGCTGATGTTGTGGTCCCCAATAAGGTGTCCACTGCTGAGGCGCCGGTCGCCGAGGTGTAGTGAAAGTGGATCCCCTCTGGAAGCCACGATATCCTAGCGTATGTCTGGCTGGTATCTGATGATGCTGCGCACCAGATGACACTTTCTCTACTGGTCTCACTGGAGTCCTGCTCTGACCCCCGTTGATAAGCTCCTCCTCTGCCATGAGGGCCTTCTAGACGACATCATGCAAGGTTAGAGGCATCAAAATCCTAACCTTGGCACATATGTTGTCGTTAAGGTCGAACACAAACCTATTGACCTTAAGTTCCTGAGTATTAAGATGCAGAGCATACCGAAGCAACTCCATAAAACGAGACTCATACTCGGGCATTGTACGACCGACTTGTCGTAAGGCATTGAACTCGTTGAGCTAACGCTCAATGAATTCCTCTGAAAGATACCTCTCTTGGAACTGTTCCTCGAATAGTTCCCATGACACGTCGTCAATGACCATGTTCAAAAGTGGTAGGAGCATCTTCCATCATATAAGAGCGCTCCCCTTCAGTCGAAAGACCACCATGCAGACCTTCATGATGTAGGTCAAATAGAGAAGCGTGAAGCACAACGACTTTCTCTACAATTGTGCCTCGACGACACAGTCATTCGTGACACTCGTCGACTCGAGAACTCAACTCTCTCGAGTTCTCGATGGATTCTAACGGTACTAGATAGGATGCGCTATGGACCCTTAGGGGTATAGGTGCCCTGGCCTCATCTCAGTACCGATGGTGAACCAAGGCCCTTTGGAATTACCTGGAAGGGCCTTGTCAGACCATCATCATACCTTACAACAAGCGAATCTAGCCCAAGGACTTGCCCTTCCCCTGGGGGTTCGACTTCGAGGGTCTAGGAACTTCTAGAGGCGTCACACCTCCTTCCACAACACCACATTGCGAACCTCTGAGGCGTCCTCTACATGTGATCACCACATGGACACGTTAAGGTTTTTAATTAACACAAAGGTTAATACTCACGGGTTTACTGCAGTGGAAAGCCTGGTGATCCACAGTCATAGGGTTGAACCCGCTCTGATACCATATGTAACAGCCCCAACGTTACGACTACCAGCGAAATAGAAAGAGATTTTTTTTTTTTTTTTCGTTTAAAGCAAGGAACCGATGACGACACACACTCGAACCACACAACCTGGCGACAAACACTATGCATGAAGATCAGGCAAGAGAGGGCAACAAATCATACACTAGCACATCAGGCATCTGGACGAAACAAGTGATAATCCTAGACATACATAAACGACCACCCACTTGGCAAAAGTAAGACAACACCTACGAGCTAAAGGACAACATCAACCAACCCGACACAATGGCTTGACGACCAGTAACTGGGAACCTCTATGGTGTGCAAAATCGTAACGTGTTAAGGTGTTACAACCAAGTGCCATCATCAATCAGTCACTAACCATCAATCGTTATCTAAAATCAATCGCCATCTACTAAAATCAATCACTACATATAACTCGTTGTTTAATAATACTTGAAATGCTGAGTTGGTGTGAAACACATAGTAAATCTATGAACGCAGAGTTAGTGAAACCTTGTCTTCTTAATGTGTGATTCTCTATTCAAAACACATAGTAATAACAATATCGCTAATCAATCAATGTCGTTCGATCCATAACTAAATCACAATGAAAATCCATTCTAAACCATAGAAATCCTTACCATCAAGCTATGTAAAAAGAGGGTGAAGGGGGTTGTCATAATGAAATTATAAAAGTAATTTGCAATTATAAAACATAGTCTCAATCGTCTTCAAAGTAGAGTGCAGAGGTAAATAAAACCAGTGAAAATCCAACAAGATATAAAAACGCAGAGTTAAAAAAAACTTCGCCATCAACCAATAAATTGCAAGGTTAATTATTCGCATCGAGATGCAAGACAACACACTACCTGGAACAACCAACAGGGCTGGAAAACTGGCATGAACATCCTTCGCTCATCATCCATGCACATAAAAGCAGGGCGTTTAGATCCATAGGTCTATTAACACCGAAGTGACGACCGTAGATCAGGCTCCTGGCTGACTGCTCAGGCATGGATTGATGAGTTAGGGATGAAGGAAAAAAAAATATAAATCACAAATCATCACAAATTAATAAAACCATAGGACGGTCAAGACATGTAGGGATCAAAATCCAAGGGAATCAATCAACAACGAGCTTAAGGCTATGGGGAAAATCAGTCATCAATTAAAATGCTAGGTCAATCATTTTCTTTACCCAATTAAACATACAAACTAAGAGCGTAAAGTATACTAATAATCTACCATGTAGAAATAAAGGAAGCATACCGTATCCCAAGTAGACCGCTCTGAGTTGTTGTCCCGCACACTCTGTGCAACTCCCGCTTGCCGACCGATGAGACTTCACCGGTACCTCCCAGCCAACGCTAGACGTACTCTTCTTCCCCCTTAGCCCCCCGAGCCGCAATGGGGACACACACACTAACTAGAGAATCAACTAGCTCCCAACTCGCCTCACAAGACTGTGCTACCACTCCTCATCAAGCTAGGTATCCCAACTCCCACAAGCTAAGTCAGTCAAGTCTAAAATTCTGCAGCGTAACGTTACACATCATAGAAGAGATCCATCATCCTCCTCCTCCCTCCTTTATATATATTTTCTAAGTCATTTATTTTCCCAAAATCCCTTTTAATTCATTGTTCAAAATTTTTAATTCATAATAATCCTCCCCGTACAAGTGTCACCCATTCCCTTCATTGCACCATAAATTAATTTCCTTAATTAATTAATTACCCCTGTTTCCCTCACCCACCTAAAATCATTCCTAGAATTGCTCCTAGGTGTCCCCATATTCCCTTACAAGTTTTATTGACTTTCCCCCTTACTAATTTACTAGTTGAGTTAATTTAGGAAGTTCTTAAATGCTAGATACCTTACTAAGTTAGACTTTCTCCTTTTTCCTTGTGTTTCCCCTTTCTTTTTATGTTTCCCGCTTTTTCCTAGTTTCCTAATTCTTTTAGATTTCCCTCTTTCCCTTTTCATTTAAAACTCAAATTGGCAGGTGTAGAAAATTAACTTTTTCCCTGTTTCCTTTTTAGTTAATAAATTTTTAATTAACATATGAGACAAAATCATTATTTCCCCTTTTTCCCTTTATAAATTTTATTCCCCAAAAGATTCTTTTTTTTAAAAATTAAATGAATTACTTACCCCCTTCTAGTCACATGATTAATGATTATTATTATTATTTTTTTATAAATAGATAATTTTTTATCACAAGTATCATTTAGACCTAGCCTTTATTTTCCTAGGCTGGGCAATGTTTTATTAG
>JZKD02S1675200.1:9511-19874 GCA_000966675.3 Picea glauca
GATGAGTTGGCACATACATGAGGTGTATAGTTGATGATGTTGGTACATATTGATGAGTCATAGTTGATGAGTACTTGCAACATGATTGGTACATACTTGGTACATGGTTGGTTTCACTTTTTTATGGTACAGGTTGATTACAAATTTTTTGGTATAGGTTGGTGCATGGTTGATGCACTTGTTTATGGTAAAGGTTGATTACAGGTCGAGGTACAAGTTGATGCATGGTTCAAGTTTATTGGTACATGTTTATAGTGGTATATTTCATCGTGATAGTGTGACGGTGGTTCCATCATTCTACTTTTACTTCAGGGAAGTTGGACGGGGCAAGGACAGGTGGTTGTAGCCACCTTTCGGTTGTAGCTGGAGAATATAGGTGCTTCCAATGAATCTAATTCTTCAAGACATATAAGATAAATCATTCTGTGGTTTTCTCCCTATTTGGGTTTCCACATAAAACACTGGTGTACTGTGTATGTGTGTGATTGTTCATTTATGATTGCTCATTATTGGATAATAATTCTACATTGATATAACACTTGGATTATTTGGAGAAAAAAGATTATAATTACTCTATTACTAATTCACCCCCCCTCTCAGTAATCCAACAACTAGGCTATCGAATGCGCCTCTTAGTGAATTGAGGAAATATAATAGATTAGTAGTTTTGCGATGTCATAATCGATTTTCAACAAAGTAATTTGAAATCGGTTTCCAAATGTTTCAACAACAAAGAAAAAATATTTTCCAGGTGTAATGAGTGTATTTCAATCATGAGCAATCTTTATGATTTCACTATTCTAGCTAAAGTAGAAAAATCGAGAGTAGTTCAAAAATCCCATAATCACTATATTGCAAGTTGTTGACATATGTAGAATTCCCACATATTATCTTCAGAGGGGATTCCAAGCACTAACTTGAGAATTGTGCATGACAAAATAAATAATTTGAAGACCTATATACCAAGGTTGGGTAAGAAGGAAAAGGCTATGAGTAATTTACTGAATCTCCCCATTTCTTTAGTGGTATTCTTACACATGGGAACAAGATGGGAGCTTTGGTCAATTTAGTCATTCCATTTTGGAGATAGGTTGAAATTTCAGTGTGACTCCATTGGTTAAAAGTCTAAAGGATATTGAAAAACCAATGGTGGATCAATATGGGGATTTATTTTAGGAAAGGATAACCTCGAACCAACCATTACATGAAGCTCTATTACAATTTGAGTCTTATGAAAAATGTTTGTTCTATAGGAAAGATGATATGCAAGGACATGAGATAAATGTTTATAGTACAAACTTTTGTAGGTCACCTAGAAAATTGCCACCAACATTATTATTACAAATGGATAATTCTGTGAGTGGTAACAAAAATATCCATGTTTTCATTTTTATTTCATTTAACATAAAGGAGGTTGTTTGACATTGTTGGATTTAAATTAATCCCTATGGGACATGTAGATGAAGACATAAATGGAACTCACAAGAGGTTAGTAGCTAAATTAATGTGAAAATAGGTATTTTCATTGCGAGAGATGATGGAGAAATGCGACATGTCGGGATTGCAGTTCTAATGTCCCATATTTAATTGATATTTTTTTTGACATCAATATATAGGTGGAGCCACACATTTTGGATGTTGTTGTGGCCACAATATCCCCCCTTTTATTTCTCTTTTAAAAGAAAAATAAAAGGGGGGAACTTAATAGAATTTGAGTTTTAAAACCTAATCCATTACTACTATTGCCTACTCATTATTATTTGACTAACTAGGGGGTTAGGGGTTGGGATATTTATTGATTGTTCATCTTTGAGTAAGTTTGTTTAACCATTAATCTCTTTGATCTTGTGCCTTCAAATATTGTTCATTCTTCCTTTGATCTAAGATGCTTCTTTGATATTTTTGTGATGAGATCGAGAAGTTTTATTTTGAACCTTTTTCATTAATTGTAAAGAATTTTCTCTTACGGATATATTATTTCCTTATGCATCGGCTTGCATTATCATCTCACTACATCATGGATAAGTGAATGGATATTTTGAATGAAGAGCATATTGATACCTTGTGTCTTGTACCTAATGATTTCATACTCGTTTTTAATATCTCACATGTTAATTAGATTCCTCAATTTAATATCCATAATTATAATATGAATATATTTAATCTTTCCTAGGAGTTTGAGATATTATCTTCAACTGTATGCAAGAAAAAACTTTATGTTGATATTTCATGAAACTATTTTACAGTACAAGATTGTTCATCAAAGGCCAATACCATATATTATTTATTTAAAGAGATTCCTCTTTTTGATTTTTGAACAAGCCTAGTTATTCTCCATAAAATTGTTATGTAAAATGGCAAGGGAAAATATTGTAGGTTTTATAGCATACTAGTAGGTATCTTCTTCCTTAAATAAAAAAGTCTATGATCTTTCTATGGTTGTAGTGATAGAGTTGTAGAGTCAATCCATTTAAAATACATTTATGATATTGTGAATCGTGCCTAAACAAAAGAGTAGTCAAGTGTATAGTCAAGAAAAAATTATCATGTCTATCATATAATAGAAGATAGGAAACTCAAGAGCAAGTTCCTTGAGTGATTAAAAGAGATGAAAACCCCATTTTCCCTATAACTAAAGGAACCCTTGACTCCCTTTATGTTGATCATTTCTTAAGCCTCAAGTCTTTGTAATTTCTATTGAAAACCCTAAATTCCCAAATTTTGGATCATTTCTTTACTTGATTATAATTATGATGTGATGTGGTAATCGATCTAAAATTCATTATGTGACACACTAGATAATCTTGGGCAGTTAGAGGTTATCTATTTTTTCTTTCTTAGCTATATCATTTAAAATTTTTGAGGTCACCATCATCTTCTACTCATTGAGATATTTCAGTCGGTATAAATTTTTCCTCATTTTGAGTTTTGGACACAAAGATATGGCCCCTAGAATTTTTTTAGTATTTTAATGACATGGAAAATGATATGTATCTTGATTCCATGTGGGAAACACATGTAATTACAATATCCTACCCTTCCTGTCAGCTATCTAAATTGGTAGTAACATGGAACCTACATGGCATCCTAAGTATCATCCAATCTAATGTGACGTCCAGTGTGTCATCTAACTTGTCTTGTCTAATGTGGTATCTAGAATATGGGCATCCAAGTTATTATTAATGTGTCATCTTTCGTGTATTTTGTATGCCAAATACCCTAATACAAAACCTCAAACTATGTAGGTTGGAACCCCAAGCTAATGTGCTTCTCCTCTTGAGTATTCTACACAAATATGATGTCGCTTTTAGTCTATCATCTCCTAGGTGGTATCCAGATATGGGACTTTTATTAATGTTTTTCTATTCTCGATATCCTGGTAACTTAACCTCAAGAGACATGTATCTGAATCTGGGAGGTAGTTTCTTGCAACTCATGTGGACACCATGGATGCTTTGAATTCTGGATCTCCTTTTCAGGTCATTATTTATATTTAGAGGTCATTCATTTATGACATGTTGAATGATGATATGATGATTTTTCTTATTATGCATGGCATCCAAATCCTCGTTATTTTCATCATCCCAAATTTTCAAAACATCAAGATATTTGGATCCAAAAATATGAAATATATATATTTAGATATTTGGAACTAAACCCTCTAGAACTATCACCCCTGAATCTATGACCTTTGGAACTATGACCTATGGAACTATGACTTGTGGAATCGTGACCTATGGAACTATGACCTATGGAACTATGCCCTCTGGAACTACTCCCTCTGGAACTATGACCGTTGGAACTACGCCCTCTGCAACTATGACCTGTGGAACTACGCCCTCAACAACTATGACCTGTAAAACTATGCTCTCTGTAACTATGACCTCTATAACTATGACCTATGTAACTATGAACTTTGGAACTATGACCTTTGGAACTATGACCTGTGGAACTGTGACCTCTGGAACCGTGACCTCTGGAACCGTGACCTCTGGAACTAAACCCTATGGAACTATGACCTCCAGAACTATGTCCTCTAGAACTATGACCTGTGGAACCATGACCTATGGAACTATGCCCTATGGAAATATGACCTCTGGAACTATGCCCTCTGGAATGAACTCGCAGGAAATTTCCAATCCCCTTTGCGTGCATAGATGACATCTCCCTTTTCCATCTTTGTCAAGTTTGCAGATGGTGCTATTCAGCACACCCAAAACATTGCTTCTGCATCTTGGGTCATATTTCCATAGGGGGTAGTTCCAGAGGTCATATTTCCATAGGTAGTTCTATAGGATGTAGCTACATACGTCACAATTCCATAGGTCATAGCTCCACAGGTGATAGTTCCATGGGCGATAGTTCCATAGGTCATAGTTCCATAGGTCATAGTTTTTTAGCATGTAGTTCCAGAATTCATATTTAATGGGGTCATTCCACATGTCATAGTTCCAGAGGGCATAGCTCCAGAGGTCATATTTCCACAGGAAATAGTTCCATAGGGTGTAGTTCCAAAGGTCATAGTTCCACGGGTCATAGTTCTTGGGGTCATTCCACAGGTCATATCTCTAGAGGGCGTAGTTCCACAGGTCATAGTTATAGAGGGTGTAGTTCCAAAGGTCGTACTTCTAGAGGTTGTAGTTCCATAGGGCGTAGTTCTAGAGGTCATAGTTCTAGAGGGTGTAGCTCCATAGGTCATAGGTCATAGCTCTTGCACACACTTCAGACGTGACTTATTCTTAGTATATATATACTAGTATATATATATTAAGTATATAATAGGTATATATACTGGTATATATACTTGTATATATACCGACATATATACCTAGTATATATACCAGTATATATAACGATATATATGTCATATGTCAGTATATATACAAGTATATATATGAATCTAATTAATACCGGTTGATGAAAACTTAATAAAATACTTGCTAAATGCTTTCTAATTTAAGTTACTATAAACTTACTTCAGTGTGAAAAACATCAATATGTGAATGCATAAATACTAAATTTGAAGAACACAATGAGAGTGAACATGAAGCACAATCCCTGATCTTAAAAGATCCCTCCTCACAAAATGGAAGCTAAGTTGACACCCACTCAAATATGTAGATGGGATAATTTGATCGATTTGACCAAGAGAATTGGTGCAACAGACTCACACAAAGGGCACATAGTTTGAGAAGGGACAACATGACATCTATGGAAACCTATAAAAATTTAATTGGGGAGCAATGGGGATTACATTGCAATTATATGCCAATTGACCAATTATTGTTGGCTATAATGCTAACTTAGGTGCTAAAAAAATAAAAAAAATTAAAAACATAATAGTCATTAACATTTGGAACCATATTTTGTAGTTTAGAAACTTTAATTTTGCACACTAGAGGTCATAGTTATATATACAATCATACCCATATAGGTGTAAGTGAAATGTGTAGTGAGTGTGTGAGATCAAGACTCAATACTAAGGTGTTGTGTGTATGGAGGAGAGGATGGTTGTATGCCTGGGTTGGCTATTGTAATTCTCCCTTGAATAAAAGAATATCGATTATAATTTCCTGTTGTTTTTTCCCTCATTGGGTTTCAACATAAATCACTGTGTCAATTGTGAGTTTGTTGTTCTTGGTTTAATGCATGTTTGATCTAGCTCGTTCATTCTCTAGTTTTATGATATGTATTTCTTCCACTTCCCAACAAGTGGTATCAGAGCCAAGGAAAATTGAGCAGGTGTCGCAGGTGAGCCAAGGCGAATTGTGTGCAGGTCTCTGGTGAGTGCAACAATTTTAAGGTCATCGACGCTCCCTAGGAGTGTTAGAGGCGCACCGACTCTCTCACACTTACAAAATCATAAATTTATGGAAATCAGGGCACCTGGATTGTGCACCAATGAGAACTGGAAAAATGACGCTCCCCCATTCACACTCAAAGAGTGCCTGTATGTTGGGTTAACCTTAACTCGGTGAAAGAGTTATTGAGTTAAATCTGTTTTTAGGTCAAAGCAGGTGGTTTTTTGGGTCCATGTGTTTTGGGTATCCGTTGGTATTGTGTCCATGGATTTCATGTAATGAAGCCTATAAAAGGCTTGGTGAAATCCATTGTAAATGGGCCTAGAGGTAAACGGTGAAGTCTTACTTGGCTGATTTGGCCGGATTTGGTCAAATTTGTTCAAATACAAAGTTAGGGGTGGAGCAATGTGTCCATTTTAGAAAGGTGGGTATGTATAAAGGTTGATATGTTGGCAGGTCAATCAAGTGTTTGAGAATATATGATGAAGGTAAGTTCATATCCATGGAACTTGGAAAGTATTGCAAGGAAGTTGGGATCGAATAGGCATGTTTAGTAATGCCAAGTTACAACAATAGTTGTGGACATAAGTGGTTGTGCTATATAGTAACTCGGTCACCATCGGTTGCAAAAGACATGGAGATTCAGGAAGAGGTATGAACATGTCATCTGGTAATTACTCAAATGTGAAATTATTCGCTTGTGATTCTTATGGGTTTTTTATCATCTTTCTAGGTAGGACATAGATCAAACAGGTAGATATTTGATATGGTGATGATGTTAAGGGGTCAATACTATGAGATCCTACTACCCACAAAATCATCATGGACAAAGATGCAGTGTTTGATGAATCTCCTTTTATAAAATCAAACATAGTAAAATTCGAAAGGTTCAAAACATGGCTGGTAGAAGAGAGGTATTTGGAAGGTATTGATTTCCATGAAAGTTTCTCACCAGTTGTTAAAAGCTTGTTTCTATTCATGTTGTGTTAGCACTGGTTGTGATTGTACAACTAGATGTTAAAACTGTTTTACATGGAGGTTTTTTGATAAGGGGATGTATATGGAACAACCAAAATGGTTAGTTCATAATTGCAACAAAATATTTGTTTGCAAACTCAAAAATCATTGTATGGCCTGAAGCATGCTAGACAAATGGTACAATATGTTTTGATTCCTTCATGGTGAGACAAATTTTACAAGAAGTGAGTATAACCATTATGTTTATGGTATATTCATTATCTTGGTGTTATATGTTATGTTTTTTGCAAGCACAAGCATGGTTGAGATCAACAGGTTGGCTCAGTTGGTTAAGATGTTTGTTATGAAGGATCTGGGAGAAACAAAATAAATCTTGGGCATGGAAATAAACATAGATAGGAAACATGGTAATCTTGGTTATCACAAAAGAAGTATGTGGTGAATATACTTAGGAAATTCAATATGAATAATGTGAAAATGGTAAAATCTATTTGCCTTTCCATTGTAATTTCTCTTCGGGTTTATGTTCTAATTGATGAACAAGAAAAGGGTTATATGTCTCTAGTATTATATGCTAGTAGGAAGTTTGATGATTGCGATGGAGAAATGGTCAACATTTCACATGTAGTTGGTGGTGTCAGTAGAAACATGGAAAAACCAGGTCAAGAGCATGGAAATGGGTGCCTAAAACACAAAAGCACAAGTATCACCTACAGTGGTTGCAGTGATTTAGTATGTGGTTATGATTCATGATATTTGGACAAGTGCATCAGTTTATTATATAGGTTATTAATGGAGACAGAATGGTCCATGCTGGAGTGAATAGTGCAAGCATGTTCACGTAATGTTATTGTCAGAGAAGTTGCAGAGATATGATGGTGTTTGGCTTCTCTTGGCTTGCAGAAAACGTAATGGATTAATTAAGGGCATGATATATTAGGGAAATTGTTGTCAAAGTGGAGATTGTTGGAAACATGCCAACAAATTTCCTCATGAAGTCACATGCACATGCATGCAGCTATGTTGATGTGCATGCATGCAATCTATTTATGAATTGTTCATGTAAATATGTGATGTATTCATGATCAGTCTGTGTAATTGAGTGATAGATGTTATATATACAAGCATACCCATAGAGGTGTGAGTGAAATGTGTAGTGAGTGTGTGAAAGCAAGACTCAATACTGAGGTGTTGTGTGTATGGATGAGAGGATGGTTGTATGACTGGGTTGGCTATTGTAATCCTCCCATGAATAAAAGAATATAGATTATCATTCCCTGTGTTTTTTCCCTCATTGGGTTTCCACATAAATCACTGTATCAATTGTGAGTTTGTTGTTCTTGGTTTAATTCATGTTTGATATAGCTCGTTTATGCTATGGTTTTATGATTTGTGTTGCTTCAGCTGCCCAACATATATATCCTCCACATTTTTTTCAAATCAGAATGGATAATTTTGGGGATTTTCCATAACTTGTTGGGTTTATTATGGTAATTTAACAAAGATTTGAAAAAATAATCTAAATAAGCACCTCATGAACATTAATGTAATACTTCTGAAACTACCTCCATAACTTGAAAACTTTGTCATTGCAACACTTTGTTATAAAACAAACAATGAAAAATTTGTCATAATACAACACTTTAATGGAAATACTTCCAAGGCCCAACAACAAAACTCCCCCAACTTTTTTCAACATTTTCACGATGTTGTAAAAGGTACTCCAATGTTTCCCCCCACTAGATCACATAATAAATCCCTGCACAAGTCCTCCAAAAGATAGCATTGTCTTGTTCACTGTATGTATTCATCCATTGACTATGTCGTTCATCATAAGTCTTGAGTTTCTATGAGATCAAACGAGAGTAGATGAACAATTTTGGCTGAGAATCCACATGAAAGGACAGGTGGGAGCTTTGTCTTCTTGATTAATTGCATTAAATGATGAAACGTATATTTAAAGAGTTTGAATAACATTTGATTTTGGAAGAGTCTAAAACTAATCGAACAACACATGACCGTATTCAAAAAGATCAACACATGCCCATATTCAAAAAATTGCTTTTGCAGTAGTAGAAGGATGTCGACCTTGCCAGAAAAAAATTACAATTGAAATATCTAGAAACTCTTCACATTGTTTTTGCAGTAATAGAAGTATGTCGAGCTTGCCATAAAAAAATCATTGAAATATCAAGAAACTCTTCACATTGCTTTTGCAGTAGTAGAAGGATGTCAACCTTGCCAGAAAAAATCACAATTGAAAAATCTCAAGAAACTCTTCACACACATATACACGCAGGCAATGTTGTTGATTTTCGGATGATGAAGTTACTACTGTACATGAAGCAGGAAAAGGGTAGCGCAGTTGTAGTTCTCGGTGAGAAAGTAATTGGTATGACAGTTTGATGTCTCCACGCTTTCTATGCCTCGATTTTCTCAGTGAAACTACTCTCCAGAAATCCCTTTGCACTGAAAAAAATATATATACATTCCATCAATCCTATTGGATCGATTTAATTAATCCAGTGTGAAAAAACACAACCAAAACTTACAGAAAACCGTGCAGGTCGTCACAGTTTTCTCATAACCCATTTCCTCCTCATCCTCTTCTCTACATGCCTCGATCCGTTCCTGTAGTATTCAGAGTTCGGAATAGGTCTTAGATCCTTGGCATCCCACGAGCACATCATCGTTTTAATTGAGAAACCCTCATCATTGAGAGATTAAAGCAGACCCAGGCCTTTGAAAGGAAAATAAGAAGGTTTAACATCCCCATTCCATGGTGATGGAGCTTGTATTCCAACGATGAGGTAACAGATCCTGGACTCTCTTCGATTATTTTTGTTTTGACGGAGATAACTCTTTTCTCTTTCACGCAGCAAGATATCGAGTTGGACCGGCTGTGATGAGGGCCTGATTGAGACTTTGGTGCATGAAGGTACTTGGCTGCGGAGGGAAGTAGTAGCGGTATTTAAATTTTGAATTTGAAAGTCCATGCATTTAATGATTTCCAACTCAGTCATCCATCGTTATCATGAAAACACAAACAACGTTTGAAGGAGCGGCCGGAATATGGATGGTCAGTAAATTAAAAAAAATGACATTTTAGGGAGAGGCTGCAAGATGGATCACATCCACCATGCATGATATCGACCATAATAAATAACCATGCAACATCCTCACAATCATTGGGTTGTTGCATGGTGGATAGCCTCTACTGTATTGTCACAAACCCACTACCATAATCAAATTTTCATTGATTTCTGTTGAATGAGAACCCCTGAATTACCTACGGAGGCCTAGTGCAAGCTGGCTCTTTCTCTCTCTCCATTCCCATGTGATCGCGGGCCATGATCACAGTTCAAATAATCACGGTGCCTCTTTGTATTTCGTGCCTCGGGGCTTACAGTGATGTCGAATCATTCGACTCTGCAACCGTCGAACCCCAGCAGGGTAGCAACTGGCCAATAGGGACGAGTCCCTACATGGTTGGAAAATGGCCATTAGGAACAACCCTGTCGTGCGGGTGAGCGGAGTACAGGTGGCAAGAGGGGAAACACGACACAGTGGGTGACGTGATAGGA
>JZKD02S1675200.1:29317-45096 GCA_000966675.3 Picea glauca
ATATATATATATATATATGGGAATAAAATTTGCATTTTTATTATCCATAAGGTAATAAAAACACATTTCTTAGTGCTTATCATGCACTTACATCTATCATTATCCATTGTTTCTACTATTTGTAGAAAGAAAACTTCTCTTTGACTTACTATCCAAACTACCCTCATACTTTTTTGTATTTTCAAAGGTGTACTATTACCTAATTGGTTGTAAATCCTACCCTTTTATCAAAAATGATTTTTTTTTATGAATCCTAAATATTATTATAGTCATCCAATATTACTAATAGTATTTAATAGTAGTTCAATGTCCCTCACTTCCTTTGTGGGGTGTGTTGGGTTGTTATATTATTTGCGATGAAATAATAGTTGAGGTGAATCGATTGATGGTCGAAGTCAAGGTAGATTGACAACATTGACAACATTGACAACAAGTCAAAGTCGAGGTGGATTGAAAATAGGTCAAAGTAGAGGTAGATCAACAACAAGTCGAAGGTCAAGGAAGTCAATCGGGAAAATTCAAAGTCAAGGATATCGACAAAAATTCAACCGAAAAGAGGTCAAAGTGTGGGTGTGAGACGATCGATTAGAGACTGAATGAAGGTCGATTGGTAGTTGACTGGTAAACCCGACTTGGAGTTGACTGTAAAAGAATCTTGGGTTTTGCGGGATTTATAGACAATGATATGTAAGGATCTATATCCCCTTTTGGGTGCCAATAGTTAGGATTTTTGTTGTTGTATAGACTATAAAGAGGCATGTTGTAAGGCCGTAAAGGCTAATGTTGTAATACACTTATGCAGGTCAATGCATGTGTAGTTGTAGGTTGTTGGTCATGTATATGTAAGTCGATTTAGCTATAGGGTTGTTCTTTCCTATGCAAGAAGGTATGATGTCGATTGTGTCTTAGGTGTGGACCAAGGTTAGACATGTAACCTTTTATTATGATTTAATAAGACAACAAGAGAGAAATATGATCAAAGGAATGTTGGTTTTCCAAGGTCAAATCTCAATGTACTATGAGATTTCTTATGTCATTTTCTTTCTTGATTAAATTCTTCTTCTCTTCTACAAGGATTAGTGTGGAAGTGTCCTACATTTCCTAACATCTGGTATCAGAGCTTAGGTCTTCCATGAAAAGTGATTTATCAAAGAGATGTAATGCTTTGGCGAGTATATTAGATCTTGATTTTCCAGTATTGAATATGAGAACTAAACCCTAGGTACAATAAGAGTCGTAAGTCATAATTTTTTTTATAGATCACGGTAAAGAATGATGATTAGTTCCATGATAGAGATAGAAAGATTCAATGGACATAATTTTGAGCTTTGGAATCTTAAAATGGAAGATATTCTTAGAGATCGAGAATAATAAACAACTGTCTATCCAGGTACCCAGCCGACATGCATGTCAACAAAAGAATGGTAGAAACTTGAAAGAAAAGAAAGAAGTACGATACATATTTTTCTTGTAGATTCGGTGTTGTTGAATGTATCCGGTGAAGATTCGGCCAAGAACCTGTGGGAAAGGTTGGGAATATTATATAAGTTGAAATATTTGGTAAACAAGTTTTTTCTTAGAAGGAAATTATATTTTCTAAGGATGAGTGATGATTGTTCGGTGACTGAGAATTTGAATGCATTTAATAATGTGTTAAGCCAATTATCATATTTGGATATAAAGATCATTGATGAGGAGAATTCCATTGACCTATTATGTTCTTTGTCAGATTCCTAGGATAGCTTAGTTGTGGCTATAGGGAGAAATACAACCACACTCTAGATCTAGAGGACGTGGTTGCTTCTTTGTTGTGGGAAGAAATGAGAAGAAATAACATTGAAGGATCGACCAAAGATTCTATGGTAGTGAGAGGTCGACTGGTAGATATAGATAAAGGCATATTCTCTGGTAGAAATTTCAATTCGAAGGGTAGATGTAAATCCCTAGATCATTCAAAGTGAAGATGTTGGGAATTATAAAAAGGATTGTTAGTCAAAGGAAACAAAAGGAAGTGATGGATCCAACGAGAAGAGATCGACTGAGAGAAATACGACCTTGGAGAAGGGAATTGATGTGTACCCAATGTTGACCAGTACATAGTCACATCAAGATGTCTCGTTAATGGAATAAGGAGCATCCTATCATATGACACAACATAAATAATGGTTCTGTGACTATGAACAATATGATGGGGGTGATGAGTTCTTGGGGGATGACTTGACAACCAAAATTGTTAGATGGGGAAGAGTCCGATTGACACTGTAGGATGGGAGGAAAATAACCCTTCGATGTGTGCTACAGATTCTCGTTTTGGAAAGAAACATGATATCTATCAAAAATATGAGTGATGTAGGTGTGCATACTCTATTTTAGAAGGATTAGTGTAAGATGGTTAGAGGTGTGATGATATTAATGAAAGGAGTTTGGTTTGGCACCTTGTAAAATTTGTTAGGGAATGTCAACTCGACTGGATTAAACAACATTGTTTCTTATGAAATCAAATCGATTGTGACTCGAATCAACTTGATGTTGATACAACTCGACTCAACTTAAGCCAATTAAGTTCAAACCGACTCAACAAGACATGATGAACTCAACTCGACCAGGTTACGACACAAGAGGATGGGACACATTGGAGAAAAATGACTTCAAGCAATGAAAAGAAAAGGTATGGTTGAAGGTTTTCCTAAATGTGGCTTAGAAGTTGACTTTTGTGAAAATTTCATATATGGGAAACAATGTCGAGTGAGGTTCTCATATGGATCAACAAGGGAAAACAAGATTCTAGAATTGGTACATAGTGATTTGTTTGACCCAGTTACTGTGACCTCACTTGGTGGATCGCTATATTATGTCTCCTTCATAGATGATTTTTTTCAGGAAGACATAAATATATTCCCTAAGGAAGAAATCATAGGTTTTTGAGAGATTTAAGGAGTTTAAATCTCTTGTGGAAAACCATACAAAGAAAAGGATTTAAGTGTTGAGAACTGACAATGGTGGTGAATTATGTTGAAATGAATTAGATCAATTCTGTAAGAAATGTAGCATAGCACACCAAAATAATACACCATATACTCCAAAACAAAATGGAGTTGCCGAGAGAATGAATAGAACGTTGATGGATAAGGCAAGGAGCATGATCAGTGGTGTTGGGATCATAAAAGAATTATGGGAGAAGGAAGTTGATATTGCAAGATATCTGGTGAATATGTCTACTTCATCTACGCTAGTAGATATGACTCCAAATGAGGTATGGTATGGTAGGAATCCATCAGTGGAAGATCTCAAAGTATTTGGTTGTGATGAATTTGTGCATGTTCCCAAGGAAAAGAGGAGCAATATGGACAAGATGGAATTCAAATCTATTTTCATAGGATACAAAGAAGGGATGAAAGGATATAATCTCTGGGATCTTGTATGAAGGAGAATAGTGTACAGTCGAGATGTGGTCTTCAGAGAAGTCATAGGTAAATCCGAGCCTAAGGAAGTTGTTCATACTGAGAATAATCCTGATACAGTGTGGTTTGGACTAAGGAATGAATAATATGATTCAGATGAGTCAGCTTAATCTGAGGAAGAGGAGGAACAACTAACTTCGATGGTAAGGAGGTCATAAAGAATAAGAAAGGCATTTTAAATGTAAAGTATTCTTGACTTCCATTCTGAATTTGTGTTAACTTTTGTCAACGATGAGCCCAAGTTGGTTAGTAAGGCAGTCAGCTCGACAGAGGGTAAACTGTGGAAAGATTCCATGGTAGAAGAGATGGAATCCTTGTACAAGAATGAGACATGGGATTTAGTCAAGTTACCTAGTGGAAGAAATCTTGTCGGTAGCAAGTGGGTGTTAAAGAAGAAGATGAATTCCGCAAGACAAGTCGAGAAGTTCAAATCTCGACTGGTAGCGAAAGGATATTCCCAAGTCGAGGGAGTTGACCTCTGTGATATTTTTTCCCCTTTTGCAAAACTAACCTCCATTAGAATACTGATTTCTCTGGCTGCAACATTTGATCTAGATATAGAACAAATGGATGTGAAGACAATGTTCCTACATGGGGATCTGGAAGAAGAAATCTACATGAAACTATGTTACAAGGAAAAACTCTATATGGCATGGGGTAAACCACAATAGATGAAATGACTACAGAAATAAAATCTAATCCCAAGTATGATATATAAATGAAATGCTAACAAGACAAGGTCAAGAGACTACCTACACCCATGGAATAATAATTCAAATATTTTGAAGATATCAATTGGACGAGAAAATAGTATTTCTATTAAAATAATCAACATAAGTGTATAGGTGTTACAAGGAAAATATCTATATGTCTATGGGAAAACCACAACATACGAAAATGACTGCAGAAATAAACTCTAATCTTAGATATGCTATATAATCATGCTGGCCCTTGACCAAGTCTTGAGGAAATATTGGGCGTGCTTGACCAGTTTTGGGACTTCGATAGGTTGGACAAAGATGGAGCACCAAAGTGAAGCGTAGATAATGGGATTTCACTTGTTTTGTGGACCCAACAAGACGATCATTAGGGATTTTATATTAGGGTTTTTGGATGTCTTCCCATGGGTTTACCCATGATGAGGCCTTGTGTTAATTGTATAAATAAGTAGTAGCTAAGCAATGTAAAATTAGTTACTAGTAGAGTTAGCTATGTGCATAATATCTTTGGCTTAGTGTAAGAGATCATAATTTTCTTTGTGCAATATGGTTGTGTAAAGTAAGGTTTTGTGCTATTAAGGACTTGGCTCTGTGCCTTGACCTGATTTTGGGGAAGGTGGATCCAGTGCACTGTGCGTAGATCACCTATCCACTATGAAGTTGGCTCTGTGTCTTTGTACATAGGAGCAGATGAGTGTAAGGAGCTTGAATAATACTAAAGAATAAGAAGAAGTTGGTGGATGTAGCCCCACACTAGGGTGAACCACGTATATCTTGTGTCTTGATGTGCTTTGTGCACTATTGTTTATGTGGTTATTTTCTTTGTGTTATTGTTGTTAAGTATAATGAATGTGCCTGATGTTTTAGCTGGATGCTTAATGGTGTAAATAAATTCTAGATCTAAACTAATGCTATGTTCTAAGAGGTTGTAAGGGCTTAATCTTGATTGTTACTACGTTGATTTGTAATAAGGCTTAATCTGCGATGTATATGAGAATCATAACCTAATGCATATTGATGGCTAAGTGCTCGTTAAGTGTTGTAATCACATATATGTGTCCCATCTTGGTTGTAGACACCTGAGTCCTACAACCCCCCTGCCTCTTCCTCGGGTGAGAGACTTCATCTATTTCAGAGTTGTTGTTGAAAGGGCTAGTAGTTAGGGTTTTGTTGGTGTGTTGTTGAAGTGTTGAAACATGGGTCTTCCCTTGTGCCAACAAATGGTTCCTTTGTCGGGACCTGAAACTGTGATTGCTGGGAACTAAAGAAAAGAGAAATCTCTATGCGTTTGTAGTGTGCATTATTCTAATCAACTTGTGAAGCTCTATGCTAACAAAGGAACTTGATCTGAAGAAAAGAGGTAAGATATTATAGATTTTTTCTATGGGAAAGGTAATATAAGTGGAAATATTTTCTTCGAAAGTATGAGTCTAGGTCTGTTTGATAGATTTTGTCCTAGTCTGAAAAATTGGGCACAGTTAGATGAAAGAATTGATCTGAATAAATTTGATAGAAATAGAGAAAAATATGTTATTCCTATGCATAGAAATAATTTTTTGACTAATAGGTGGATTCAAGAACCTAGAAAGAATTTTTGCAGATTGCAGATCCAAAAATGTGATCCCAGTGCGCAGTACAGGAAATATGGGGGCTCGTTTAAAAGAAAGAGAGTATTGGCATTATGTTACAATTGTAGAAGATCGAGACATCTTTCTAAAGAATTCCTTGGTGCAGGTCCTATTTGTCTTTGTTGTAAAGCTATTGGTCATGAGGTTGAGGATTGTCCAAGAATGATTGCTAAAGTTGAAAATATGAAGATAAGACAAGAAAAATATAAAGAAGAGACTAAGTATATCTTAAAGAACCATACAGAAAAAGAGTCAAAGACTATGTTAATACAATTAAAAGAAGAAATGGATGATCACAGAGACACCAGTTTACTAGAGACCCTAAAAGAAAAACATCACATAGTTACAAAAAACANCACTGTAGGATGGGAGGAAAATAACCCTTCGATGTGTGCTACAGATTCTCGTTTTGGAAAGAAACATGATATCTATCAAAAATATGAGTGATGTAGGTGTGCATACTCTATTTTAGAAGGATTAGTGTAAGATGGTTAGAGGTGTGATGATATTAATGAAAGGAGTTTGGTTTGGCACCTTGTAAAATTTGTTAGGGAATGTCAACTCGACTGGATTAAACAACATTGTTTCTTATGAAATCAAATCGATTGTGACTCGAATCAACTTGATGTTGATACAACTCGACTCAACTTAAGCCAATTAAGTTCAAACCGACTCAACAAGACATGATGAACTCAACTCGACCAGGTTACGACACAAGAGGATGGGACACATTGGAGAAAAATGACTTCAAGCAATGAAAAGAAAAGGTATGGTTGAAGGTTTTCCTAAATGTGGCTTAGAAGTTGACTTTTGTGAAAATTTCATATATGGGAAACAATGTCGAGTGAGGTTCTCATATGGATCAACAAGGGAAAACAAGATTCTAGAATTGGTACATAGTGATTTGTTTGACCCAGTTACTGTGACCTCACTTGGTGGATCGCTATATTATGTCTCCTTCATAGATGATTTTTTTCAGGAAGACATAAATATATTCCCTAAGGAAGAAATCATAGGTTTTTGAGAGATTTAAGGAGTTTAAATCTCTTGTGGAAAACCATACAAAGAAAAGGATTTAAGTGTTGAGAACTGACAATGGTGGTGAATTATGTTGAAATGAATTAGATCAATTCTGTAAGAAATGTAGCATAGCACACCAAAATAATACACCATATACTCCAAAACAAAATGGAGTTGCCGAGAGAATGAATAGAACATTGATGGATAAGGCAAGGAGCATGATCAGTGGTGTTGGGATCACAAAAGAATTATGGGAGAAGGAAGTTGATACTGCAAGATATCTGGTGAATATGTCTTATATATTATGAACGTTAATAAGTATATATATATATATATGCAAGGACCTGATACGTGAGATCACGAAACACCTTTTGGTTAGGCGAGTGGTCACAGTCGTGTTCACGAAAAGGAAGGGTGTAGCCAGAGAAGAGCTAGCACTCTCCATGCGTTGATTTTTGAGCAATGTTCAGAAAGGGGGGCATGCGGGTGCCATACAACCTATGCCTTTGGAGGAAGGGCTTGTGTATTACTTAAGCAGTTAGTATAAATCCACCCTTATATAAGTCTGCGATAGATACATTGAACCTTTATATTAAGTATGCAATCTATGCTTTAAACTTAAATTCGTATAGACCCTATATGATATGAGCAATGTATATGCATAAGGATTTCTTTAATTTGAGTGGGTTTTCCTTTGTAATATAACGTTAACGTTTATGCATAGGAATGGATATAATGTTAAGGGTGTTATATATTATGAATGTTAATACGTATACACACACACACACACACACACACACACACATATATATACGTATCTACATATCTATATCTATATCTATATCAATATATGGAAAGGATATATATGTATATAAATGTCAATATTTATATATGGAGATAGTATAACTTTAGTGGGGCTTTACTAACCTTTATTCTTATACTATATATGTTAGTAAATTGAGAGGTCGGGTTATAGTGAAGTTACCCTTGTCCTTTATGTATATGATTTCTATTTAGTAGGAAATAACTCAGAGATAAAATATGTTATAATGGTAGTTAATTGTATCAATAACTGGAAACCATGAACCTTGAGAAAGTTAATAGTGATGACAGTTACCTACTTATAATAAAAATATGTATTTCGAGATAAGTTGTTCGAAGAGAAAGAGATTTAATGTCCTGAATTTGTTTTTTTATTTGGTAAATTTGGGGAACATTACATATGGTATTAGAGAAAAGGTTACAACACTTGGAACTTAAACAGGGCCAAAAATGTTTGCTTAGCACATGCTTTCTATTTAATGAAAAATTAACAAAACAATTACTATTTCAAATAGAAAAATTTTATTTTTGTTGTGATAATGACAACACGAAATGAAGACGAGGTCAGAATTGAGAAAAATCCTGAGCAAGGACCTACTAGGGAACCTCAACATAATAATGAAGGAAGTTTCACCGCCTAGGTTCTGGAAACCATGAGAAATCTTATTGTGGAGCTGCAATTTTTCAAAGCAAACAATGAGAAATTAAAAAAGGCACAACAAGAACAACAAGATATAAATGAAGTACTACTGTGTAGCATAGTAACAAAGAATATCCCAAAAGACAATAATGAGGAAGAAGAGGTTAGCAAAAGAGCCTCCAAAAATTCCGGTTATGAAGAAGAAAAAGGGGATAGCTCTTCCAAAGGCACACCATCAATAAAAGATAAAACAAGCATAGGAAGAAAGAGGAAACATGTGGACCACCTGGAAGGAGAGTTTAAGAAAATAAAACCGTCCACCTTCGACGGGGAGTCCAGGACAGGGGAGGAGGCTGAAGCATGGTTACTAGACATAAAAAAGTATTTCCAGATCTACAATTAGTCCAGCAACATGAAGGTCAGAATGGCCATCTATAACTTGAAAGGAAAATAAAGTATATGGTGGCAGGACCTGAAGTTGGCCAAGGGCCTAAAGGAAAAACAAATATAGTGGTTGGATTTCAAGAAATACTTTAAGAAATAGTATTTGTCTGAAAGTTACCACGAAAGAAATAACAAAGAGTTTTATGTGCTACAACTTGGTCAAATGACTATGGATGACCTGATAAACAAATTCCTGGAATTATTAAGGTTCGTTCCTTATATCCGGGAAGACAAAGTAAAAATCTAGCGGTTCCTAGCCTGTTTACCATAGTCCTATAAGAACATAATCGAATTTGACAACCCCAATTCCTTGAGAAAATTTTTCAGGAGGGCCCAAATTTTTTACGATCAATACAAACAATGGTATGAGTTTCCCAAGGCTTGGAAAGACAAGAAACAAGACATAATGAACTAGTAGAAGATGAGCTATCAACCAGCCCCTCTCCGAAATGCAACAAATAGTTTTCCAAGGAAATATTTTCACTCCAATAACCATAACACCCAAGGGGGAAGTAAACCAGTCAATTTGGGAACAAAGAAGTTTGGGGACAGCCCCAGAGAACCGTTAAAATGTTAGGAATGCAAAGAACCTCAGTTAAGGAGGAACTTTCCATATTTAACTTCTGCAACAAGGACTACAGTTCACAAACTGTAGGAAGCCTCTACAGTGGGAGATGTGGGAAGGAGTGTACACAGGATCAATGCAACATTAGATGGCCATCAAACTGATCACCGGTCCACTGTAGTGGAAGTTGAAATTAAAATTAACAATAATTATGTTTCTGTTTTAATTGATCCAGGAGCTACCTTGAGTTATGTTGCTCCTGGTGTAGTGGATTCAAATAAACTTAATAAAGTAAGGCATACAAAGTCTTGTCTAGTGCAACTAGCAACATGAACAAAAAGTAAAGTAATCAATTTCATTTCTGACTGTGAGTTCAGTTTAGGTGGTCAAAACACAAAGATAAATATGAATATTCTATCGTTAGGGTCTTATGATATAATTATTGGAATTCAATGGTTAGAGAGGCATAAAGTAGTTTTGGATTTTTATGAAAAGTAACACACATACAAAGATTAAAACAATGCTATTAGAACAGTACAAGGCATACATAAACTAGTCTTAGCTAGGTAGATGTCAGCAATGCCATTTAAGAAGTACATGAGTAAAGGTTGTAAGATTTATGCTATCCAAGTGACAAATCTGTTGGAAAAAGAAAATAAACCTAGCCTAGAAGATTTTTCCGTCTTACATGAATTTAGAGAATTTTTCGTGGACGGAATACCTGAACTTCCCCCAAGATGAGAGATAGACTTGTTTATCGATTTGTTGCCCGGATCAACCCCTATGTCTAAGGCACCCTACATGATGAGTTTACCTGAATTAACAGAGTTAAAGATTCAGATACAAGAACTATTAGATAAGGAATACATCAGACCAAGTGTCTTTCCATGGGGAGCACAAGCCATTTTTGTTAAAAATAAAGACAAAACTCTAAGATTATGCATTGATTACAGACAGTTAAGAAAAATGACTATTAAGAACAAATACCCCCTACCTAGAATCAATGATCTATTTGATCAAGTGGGAGGGGAAAATATTTTATCCAAGTTGGACCTAAGATCTTGTTATCATGAGGTTAGAATAAAGGATGAAGACATAAGTAAAACAATGTTTAGAATGAGATATGGACATTATGAATTTGTTGTTATACCGTTTGGTCTCACTAATGCACCAACAACATTTATGTGTTTAATGAATATCATTTTCATTCAGTATTTGGATAAGTCTATTTTGGTATTCATTGATGATATTCTAGTGTATTAAAAAATAGAAGAAGAACACGAAGAACATCTAAGGATAGTATTGCAAAATGGAAGAAAACACAAACTGTATGCAAAATTTGACAAGTGTGACTTTTATCAAAAGAAAATATAGTACATAGGACATGTAATATCTTAAAAAGGTATTGCAGTCGACCCAAAGAAGATAAGAGCCATGATGGAATGGCCTGTCCCTAAGGATGTAGCGAACATCTGGTCATTCATGGGAAACACTGGGTACTACTGCATATTTATAGAGGGATTCTCTAAGATTGCATACCCTATAATATCCCTACAGAAAAAGGGAACCAAATTTAATTGGTCACAAAAATGCGAGGAAAGTTTTAATAAGTTATAAGAATTGTTAACAATCACACCAATTTTAAGAGTAGCAGACCCGAATAAAGACTTCACATTCTATGTTGATGCGAGCAAAGAAGGTTTGGGAAGTGTATTAACTCAATAAGGGCACATTATTTGTTACGAATCCTGAAAACTAAAAGAGCACGAATGAAACACATCACTCATGACTTGGAGTTAGCAGTTGTCATCCATGCATTAAAAATATGGTGACACTATATAATGGGAATTTTTTTTACATTAATAATTGATAACAGTGGTGTGAAATTCTTGTTTAGTTAACCAGACCTTAATGCAAGACAAGCAAGATGGCTGGACTTCTTGAGAGAATTCGATTTCAAGGTAAGACACATCAAGAGTAAGGAAAACAAAATGGCAGATTATTTAAGTAGAAGAATTCATGGGTTGTTTGAGTTAAGCATTAACGGGGCAGAAAGCAACATTGAGAAAAGGACAAATGATGCAAGTAATACTGATGAAAAATACATTAAATTAGTGGCATATTTGCAGAATAATGCAGACAATTTAGACAGAACATATCTGATTTTGGACATAAATGGTCTACTAAGATTCAAAAAAATGTTATACATACTAGATTTTGTTGAGTTAAAGCTAACTGTTTTAGACGAAGTACACAAGAAGCTATATTTTGGTCATCCAAGATAGCAAAAAATGGTAACAACACTAAGGAAGTTATTTTATTGGCCTAATATGAAAGGCGAGACCATAGAATACTTGTCTAGGTGCCAATATTTTCAACAAGTGAAGGCTGAACACCAACGTCCAGTTGGCCTGTTGCAACCTCTACCTGTACCGAAATGGAAATGGGAGACTATATCACTAGATTTCATCATAGGTTTGCCTAGAACTCAAAAACAAAATGATTCAATTATGGTAGTAATTGATAAGCTTAGCAAGTTTGGACATTTATTCCTGTAAAATCTACTTATAAAGATATTAACATCACTGAAATATTCATGAAGGAAATTTTTAGACTGCACGGTATTCCTAAAATGGTGATTTCGAATAGCAACGTAAAATTTACATCTACGTTTTGGAAAGAATTGTTTCCAGGGTTGAATACTAACTTGAATTTCAGCACAAGCTACCATCCACAAACAGATGGGAAGACTGAACAAATGAACCAAAACATGGAAGATATGCTACGAATGTACATAAGGATGAAACCAAGTAAGTGGAAAGACTACCTGCACTTGGTGGAATTTGCATACAAAAATGGTTACCAGACATCGACTAAGATGAGCCCCTTCGAAGTATTGTACGACAAAAAGTGTACAACTCCTATTAGTTGGGATAACCCAGTTGATAGAATCATGGTGGGACCAAAAGTGCTCCAGAAAATTGAGAATATGGTAATAAAAGTACAACAGAATTTAAAAGAGGCATGGGACAGACGGAAAAGTTACACAGACCTAAAAAGAGGACACTAGGAATTTGAAGTTGGAGACCACATGTATTTAAAAGTCAAAGCAAGAAGAAGTTCATTAAATTTAGGAAACTGTGACAAGTTGGTACCTATGTTTTGTGGCCCTTTTGAGATATTAGCTCGAATTGGAACTGTGGCATATCAACTTGCACTTCCTACAAATCTAAAAATTCATAAGGTATTTCATGTTTATTTGTTAAAAAATTATGTTTGTGATCCTACTTACATGATCGATTGGGACATGGTGCAGGTGGAACTAGAACGTGAGTTCCAAGAGGAACCTCTGCGCATTCTGGACATGAGAGAAATAGCACTACGAAATAGAGTCGTCACCTAGATAAAAGTGCAATGGAAGCACTTTAGTCCTGAGGAGGCCACTTGGAAATTGGAGGAGGATTTGCAAATATCTTATCCAACCCTTTTCTGAGAAAGGAATGAACACTAAGGACAGTGTTGTACTGAAGGGGGAACGGATGTAATATCCCAAAAAATAAATTGTTATTAAAGTCTGAATGCACTTAGGAATTTATTTCTGTATTTGGCAAATTCAAATTTGGAAAATTATTTCCATTTAGGGAAATTCCGAATTTGGAATTTATTTAACTGTAATTTATTATTGTGACTATTCGGCAAAGATTCAATTTTCTCAACTAACTCTTTGACTATGACACTTGTAAGAAAAAAATATTTTTTATATTTATTACTGAGGGACAAATGGAACAACTAGGTTGAAATCAACTGACCATGACTCCATGAGAGGGGAACAGACTTCAACTACCTCAGGGATGAATTTTACAAGTGGAAAATCAGGAATTTTGCCATTGGCAAACCCTAAAAATCCGAGATTTGTAAATCTGTGAAAAATCCCAAGGGGAAAAGACCTAGGCACAAGATACTTTTGCATATATAGCATATGGGAGGAGGCAAGACATTGCCGAGTATACGGGGAAATAAAGGACATCACTTGTTGTTACAAGAACTATTTCTGAGTGTGAGGCAAGGAGAATCTCTTATCTGAAAAGACATCAGTTGTTGTTATGAGCACTATTTCTGAGTGTGAGGCAAGAAGAATTTGGGATTTGAAAAAGGACTATAAAGAAAGATGATATTCGAGGTTCACCCTCATGGATTCATGGTTAGGATAGGGGGTGAACAGAGCAAGTAGTTCTATGGTTGGGTGGAACTTGGTTGTTCCATTTGTTATCCCAACACTTTGTTCATATACATACATTTACCTATTCCTTGTTGAATTGTTTTATGGGTTAATAGTTGGTAGAATGAAATGAATCGTAGAATAAGATGTTACAATTTGAATTTATTCAATAAGTGTAACCGAGAAAGCTACCGCGTGTGATAGTTGTGGATGAATGAGTGAAGATTCTTATTCAAGTGATGTATTCTCTAAACCGCAATAGGAAACAAATATAAGTTCAATCTATGATTGATATTAGGAAGATTTGGCATAAATATGAATGTAGATTCAAGTTTAAACCTGCTTAAAGTTTTAGTACAGTTTTCTATAGGTTGAATATTCTTAGGTGTAAATTTATAGGAAATACCTATGTATGATATGCCAAAATGGAAGAGTCTAACATAGGGAGTTGAAATTGTGAGGAGAGGAGAGAGAGATGAGACTCTATCATAGCCTAGTTTTGTAAACATTGCACAGACTTTCTGAAATTAATACAAGCAATTTTCCTGCCTATGAGTCATATGTGTCATTACGCTTTTTAATTGATTATACTTGTGTAATTGATGTTGTAAATGTATGTTAGATTTCATATGCAGGGATATATATAATTTATCTATTTGTGAGTTTGCTGAAAACTATTTTGGGTTCTTTAGGCTGTGCAAGGAGTGCACAGAAGAAATCTATTTCAAATTCAGAGATAAGAGAAGTGTTGGGGGTCAGACCCTCACATAGTTACTGAATACTTTGTCAACTCAACAAGGAGGGCTTGAGCAGAAGTTCCCGAGAGGGAATAGATATCCCTTCGAGGAACAAGGGAATAGAAACAGAGTTATTGAACACTCTAGAGGAAGACCTATGTAAGGATTGCATCAGGCCAAAACTTGGACGAAGTGTTGAAACAAAACCATCTAAAGGTCAGTCAAAGTGCAAGGAGTGCACGTAGAGAGAACTTGTTTGAAGTTCATAAAGATAAAAAGAAAATGTGCAAGTTGACATGCAGGGGGAAAGTGTGTGCCAGGGAGAGGTCAAATTCCATCGACAAAATATCAGAAGGGATAGAATTCCTAGCAATAAGAGAGATCCAAAGCAGTCATCTCGTAGGAGAAAGATCAAAGGATGAAACCTTTTATCAATTAGAAAATTATTTCAAGTCAGAAGAAATTGCAATCTCAGGAGGAGAAGCGAAAGAAATCGTTAGATCAGTTGGAGGGAGAAATCTGGACCATCCGATTAAAGTCCATAGAATGAGGAGCAAGCACAGGGGAAAATATCATAGTCATCGATCGAAGGAAGATTGTGGACCATAGATCTAGACTTATCGGGAGTTTGCAATGCAGGAAGCTAGAGGTAAGAGTTCTGGGAAATCACGGAGTTCATGATTTGATTTGAGCCATTGGATCGAGGAGAGGTCTGGACCATTGGATCCAATGGAATTGCAAGGAGGTTAATGGAAAGAGTCTTTCAACTTTCTAAAGATCAGGAGAGATAGTAGTTGTCAGATTTGAAGGATTGTGAGCCATTTATTTAGCACTCTAAAATATCTGGAAATCGGGAATCAGAGGCTCTAAGGAGGGAGTTGTTCCCAAATTCCCGATACGCTAAGTCCCGATTCGCAAGAGAAGGATCTGGACCGACGAATCGCGGGGATATTTGAACCATTGATCTGTGGTATTTGAAATCAAGAATTCGGACCTTGGGAGAATGGAGGTGAATCACATCGTGAGTTATTGATACGTGATTTCCCAACCTGCTCGAAGGTAAGTCCCAGGGTGTGGCTAGAGGAATTATCGATGGAAGTTAATGAATGGAGCTAGCGAGTGCTAGGCCCCTGTTGGGATTTTGGGGGTTCAGAAGAGTCGGGGAAACTCACATGCAACGACTCAATACGTGAGATCGCGAAACACCTTTTTGTTAGGCGAGTGGTCACAGACGTGGCCATGAAAAGGAAGGGCATTGCCAAAGGAAGGGCATGTGTATTACTTAAGAAGTTAGTATAAAGCCACCATTATTTTAAGTCTACAAGAGATTCATTGAACCTTTATATTAAGTATGCAATCTATGATTTAAAATTAAATTCGTATAGACCCTATATGATATGAACAATGTATATGCATAAGGATTTCTATAATTCAAGTGGGGTTTTCCTTTGTAATATAATGTTAATGTTTATGCATAGGAATGCATATAATTCTAATGGTCTTATATATTATAAATGTTAATAT
>JZKD02S1675200.1:46187-85086 GCA_000966675.3 Picea glauca
TGTTAGTTGTTGTTGTGGTCAGGTGGACGTTGGAGCTGCGGGCTATTAGGTCAGTTCCAATTTGGCTTACGTTTTTGTTTTGTTTTTGAATTAGTTTTAATATTAGAGTTTTGTTTTAAATTTTAGTTTTTGTTTTAAATTTAATATTTAGATTTCAATTTAGAGTTTTGACAAGGTTGTATTTGGACCTGTCCATGTATAGGGACAGGCCCAAATTCGTTCTTGTCACTATACATGGACATGGTTGAATATGGTTATGTCCTTGTTCATGGATAGGCCCGAATTCAGGCCTATCCCTATACATGGACATAACCATATTCGGCCCTGTCCATGTACAGGGACAGGGCCGATATGTCCCTACCCATGTACAGGGAGAGGATCGAATTTTGTCCTATCCCTATACACGAGTAGGGCCATATCGGCCCTGTCAAAACTCTAAATTTTCAAAAAATTATTTTTTTAGTAAACTTGTTACTTGTTTTAATTTTTTAGATTTATGAAGAGTTAGAAAAAAATTGGTAGGAAGTGTTTTCTTATTTTTTTTAGTTTTAGTTTTTTTTTTAGTTTTCATTTTAATAATGTAGTTTTAATTTTTGCAAATTTTATAGTTTTGACAGGGCCATATTCAGCCTAGTCCATGTACAGGGACAGGACCGAATTTGGGCCTATCCCTGTACATGGACAAATCCAAATATGTCTTTGTCATTATATAGGGATAAGTTTGAATTCTTGTATGTCCATGTAAATGGACAAAGCCATATTAATCCATGTCCATGTAAAGGGAGAGGCCTGAATTCAGGCATGTCCCTGCACATGGACAGGGCCATATTCAGCCATGTCCATTTACAAACACAGTCCTGAAAATTGATAGTTCAAATTAATCTTCATTAAAAATGTATGTGCTATTTTTCATCTTATGTAAGCTTAGAACATCTAATATGATAGCATTGGTTTCAACTTCCATTACCCGATATCAATATTAAGCTAAATAATCAATGTAGAATGAGATTGAATGTTACTCTTATCTGTATTAACACCATTTCTTTAGCTCTTACTATCGTACAAGAGATATGATAAATGAGCACAAAAAACACACTTACTGTATCTTTACAACAACAAACACGCTCACTGTATAGTTACAACACAGAACACTAGTTACAATGTGCAAACAACAAACACACTTACTGTATAGTTACAACATAGAACACTAGTTATGATGAGCTTACATAGAATAGATATCCATGTAATTTACATAATAAGTGGAATCATTACCTGATATCCGTATTAAGCTAAGTAATCAATGTAGATTGAGCTTAAATGTCACTCTTACCAGTACTAACACCATTTGTTTAACTCTTACTATGATACAAGAGCTATGATAAATGAGCACAACAAATACACTTACTGTATAGTTACAACAGAAAACACACTCACTGTATAGTTACAACATAGAACACTAGTTAAAATGAGCAAACAACAAACACACTTACTGTATAGTTACAACATAGAACACTAGTTACAATGAGCTTACATAGAATAGAGATCCATGTAATTTACATAATAAGTGGAATCATTACTCGATATTAGTATTAAGCTAAGTAATCAATGTAGAACGAGATTGAATGTTACTCTTATCAGTATTGACACCATTTCTTTAACTCTTAATATCATACAAGAGCTATGATAAATGAGCACAATAAACACACTTACTGTATTGTTACAACAACAAACACACTCACTGTATAGTTACACCATTGAACACTAGTTACAATGAGCAAACAAAAAACACACTTATTGTATAGTTACAACATAGAACACTAGTGACACACACCCCCAGACCTGCAGGTTGGGATCCACACAGGATCTTTTCTTTTCGTCCCCTGAGAGATCGATTGGCTCTTTTATTTCCCTTTCAGGCAATCAACACCCACAACAAACCTTGAGGAAACTCCTCTTTTATTTCGGGATACCGGATTTTGTGATTTCACGAATCCCGTGATCTAGCACCTTACCTCTTCGACCTCTGAAACCTAAAATACTAACACTTGGCCTTTCTGATGTCAATTTTGGCTTTTAGGCTTTCGCAAATTTGGGAGTTGCGATGACATGGAACTCTGCTCTCGACCCCTGGAGTCCCAAACTTATGATCTCCGATTTATCGAAATGAAAATGTTTCGGTCCTCCCTTCCTCTTCATGGTTTCAGGATTTCAAACATCGAAAAGCGCTTCCAGTATGTCCTCGGGGTCCTCGAACCTCTGAACCCCGAAATGCTGAAATTTCATCTTCTGAAATCCTTTCGGACTTTCGCGTACTAGAAGTTTGATATGCTAAGGATCGAATTCTCTGTCGCTTCCGTCTTCCAATCTCCAATGTCCCAAAATGCTGAAATGACCCTCAATAGAAAGTCTCCTGTCCTTCCACATGTCGCCTTCTTCTTGTTCAGGTTTCGGGGTATCGGGATTTTGGAACTCTCGAACCACCTTATGTCTTCGTAATCCATAATTTTCTGAATTCCGATGTTCCGAAACACTTATACTCTTCCCCGCTCTTTCCACACACGAATATTTCTATTCGCGTTTCGGGGGTTTGATCAGCCAAGGATTTTTCTTACACTTCAAACTTTTGAACCCTAAAATGCCGAAATGATCTGACGGCCTTGGGAATCTTGATCAACGACTGACGTTAATCTAAGCTATCCAAAGGATGGCTCTGTCTTGACCATTATCCACCTAGTAGTTTCTGCACATCCAATGATCTTTGCTGTTTCAGGAGTTCTCCTTGGAGAACCTTGACCGTCCAAATTCCTTCTTCAAGAACCTCTTCTCTGAGTCACCTCAATGATCCTCTTCACTTTGACTTGGCCTCTGCACGATGACCAAAAATCCTCTCCTTCTCTTCAACACTTGAAGACACTAACTCTCCTGAGCTTTATTTCACAAACTCAAATCTCCTAAGATATTTATGCATGCACTCCTTGCAGCATTTCTTCAAATACATCTAAGTATTTGAATCCTCTGACTCTGTGCAACTCTCTCTGCAACAATAGTCCTTTTCCTTAGTTTAGGAATTCTGAAATTCCACGCTGCCTGTGCACGCCTTGCATGGCTTCTGTGCCTTCTTGCACTCCTGCGGAAAATGAGATCAATGTTCTCCCTTGTGAGCTTTCAGAGATGAACTCTGAACCTATCAACGCACTCCTTGCGGACACTTCATTGCACTCCTTGTAGAAACTCTGACTCAAGAAGAGAAACAATTGAAACTCATTTCCTTACTCTCTCAAACTTCAAACACTTAACATGAAATGATACATACATAGCATAAAAGCAAATGCACAACAGAAAGAGTAAAACAACCATAAGCATAGCATTCAACATGTATACACAGAAAACATTAGAACCCCATGAGTCTAAATCAAAGCTTCATATATTAATTTCAGAACTTCTATACATGGATTCTTCTACACAGGTCTCTGCTACAGCTCTTCTCTATGCTCTATGATATTCTTGATAATGTTACAATGATACCAGATGAGGGTGTCTATAGTCGGCTTTCCCTCCAGCTCCTAAAACTGTCTAATCTAGAATTTAAATCTACCTACTTTTATTAACTATGCATAAATGCCTCTACACCTTACAGATGAGAGCGAATCGCTCAAGATCTGTTTAGAATATGAAAGTACTCCTTCTTAACTATTTCATTAGTGTCTGCGCATCCAAACTTTCAGAAACATTTCAAACATTTTCAACATGTGCCAAAAATGTGATGGCGTTCATCCCTACTGTCTTTTGCCTCCACGCTTACTTGCTACTGACGATGCTCCTGCATCATACTCCCTCTCTTGAAAATTTTCATGGACTCCTGTTCATGAGCTCTTATACGGTCTGTCCATGCTTCTAAATTTGTGCTTCATTCTCCCAGTTGGAATCTTCAATTTGATGTCCCTTCCATTTGACCAAGTATTCAAAATACTCTTTTCTCCCGGTCTTCTTGTTGACTCTCTTGTCAAGTATACTTTCCATCTGTGTCTTTTCAACTACAGGCATTTGTTTAGTCCACTGAACCTCTGTCTGCCCACTATCTTCTTCATCTTTGTAAGGGTACAAATCTGAGATGTTGAATATCGGTGAAATTCTGACCCCATTGGGTAATTCAATCTCATATGCATTTGCCCCAAATTTCCTTATGATCTTACATGGTCCAATCTTTTTCATTTTCAGTTTGTTATATGTTCCCCTTGGGAACCTTTCCTTTCTCAAGTGTGCAAGAATCAAATCACCAACTTCGAACTAAAGTTGTCGCATGTGTTGATATGCTCTGTGCTTATACTCCTGGCTTGAAATCTGCAATCGCTCCTTCACTTGGTTGTGAAGTTCCTTCATTGCCTCTGCAAAATTCTCTACACTAGCACTTCTAGTTTCATCCTGTTCTGAATCCTTCAGTTCAGAAACTCCCCTGGGTTGCATTCCATAAACAATCTGAAATGGACTTTGCCCTGTGCTTCTATTTATCGAATCATTATAAACAAATTCCGCTTGTGGAAGAATGTGATCCCACTGACTGTGGTGTTCAGTCACTAGGCTCCTTAGTAAATATCCCAAGCCTCTATTTACAAATTCTGTTTGCCCATCCGTCTGAGGATGATATGCTGAGATAAATGACAATTTTGTTCCCATCTTCTTCCATAAAGTCCTCCATAAATGTCCCACAAACTTAGTGTCTCGATTTAAAACTATGCTCCTTGGTAAGTCGTGAAGTCTGACAACTTATTTGAAAAATAGGTTCGCGATACGAGTCGCGTCATTGGTTTTCTGACATGGTATAAAGTGTGCCATTTTAGAAAATTTGTCTACCACCACAAAGATTGAATCAAACCCTCTTTGCGTTCTCGGTAGCCCCAACAAAAAAATCATGCTTACTACATCCCACAACCTCTTAGGTATGGGTAATGGCTGATATAACCCTATGTTCTACCTTTTTCCCTTCGTGTGTTCACAAATGTGCATCTGTCCACGAATATTTTGATATCTGTCCTCATCCCTGGCCAAAAATATGAGCCATTTAATTTCGAGAACATTTTATCATGACCGAAATGTCCAGCCAATCCTCCACTGTGCTTTTCTTTCAGCAAATTCTCCCTCATGGAGAATTTTGGAATACATAATTGATTGTCCCTGAATAATAATCCATCCTGGATCATATATTCAGTCCATTGGCTTCTGTCCTTGAGAATTGAATTCTCAGATGCCTCATATGCCTCTTTGAAATCTGGATCATTTCTGTACATGTCCTTGAGATTATCAAAACCTAAAGTTTTGACTCTAAATTCCTGCATCAACAAACATTTCCTGCTCAAAGCATCAACAACTTTGTTAGCAGTTCCAGAAATATGTTTAATTACAAAAGTAAAATTCTGCATGTATTCAACCCATTTTGCATGCTTCTGGTTCAATTTATCCCGCCGAGTTACAAATTGTAAGGCATGATTATCACTTTACAAAACGAACTCTTTAGGAACCAAATAGTTCCTCCTCTTCTTCAGTGCTTGTATGACCACAGAAAACTATTTGCCATATGTGGAGTACTTAACCTTTGCCTCATTTAGTTTCTCACTAAAGTATGTGACTGGCCTGTCATCTTGGCTCAAGACCGCTCCAATTGCAAATCAACTAGCGTCACATTTGGCCTAAAATGTCTTGTTGAAATCTGGCAACACCAAAATTTGTTGTTCAATAGTCTTCCTTTTCAACAAATTGAAACATTTCTCTGCTTCTTCTGTCCATTGAAAATATTTATGCCTTTTCTTCACCGTGTCCATCATCGGTGTGCTAATTCCACTGAATTTTCTGATAAATTTCCTGTAGAAACTAGCCAATCCATGAAAACTTCGAACTTCAAAGATACTCTTCGGCGATGGACAATTCTTAATCACCTCCACTTTATCTGGATCCATTTTCAACTTATCTATCGAAATAACAAACCCCAAATAAATGAGCTCTATCTTCATGAATGATGATTTCTTCATATTTATCAACAACTTCTCTTGCTGTAATTTCTTCATCACTATAGCCAAATGCTTCAAGTGCTTTGTTTTTGTCCTACTGAAAATCAGTATATCGTCAAGATATACAATGACGAACTTTCCAATGAACTCCTTCAGGACTTCATTCATCAATCTCATGAAAGTACTCAGTGCATTTGTTAAGCCAAATGGCATAACAAGCCATTCATATAGTCCCTCATTGGTCTTGAAGGTTGTCTTCCACTCATCACCTTCTCTCATTCGGATTTGATGATATCCACTTTTCAAATCAATCTTTGAAAAAAATATTACTCCACTCAAGAAATCCATCAAATCATCCATCCTTGGCAATGGAAATCTATATATGATGGCAATCTTGTTAATTGCCCTTGAATCTGTACACATCCTCCATCCTCCATCTTTCTTTGGACTGAGCACTATTGGAAAAGCACATGGACTCAAGCTTTCTCTAACCAATCCTTTGTCCATTAAGTCCTAGACCTGTCTCTTGACCTCTTCATTCTCCTGTAGCGTCAATATGTACACAGATTTGTTTGGTAAATTAGCTCTAGGTATAAGATCGATGTGATGACTTATACTCCTGAGAGGTGGCAATGAACGAGGTAGTTCATCCACTACTATATCAACAAACTCTTTCAGTAGCTGCTGGATTTCCTCTGGTAAATCATCCACTCTTGTGCTAGTTAAAACAATTATAGGCTTCCTAACCATAATGAATTGTGTATCTTCTTTCTTCTTAACCTCCTTAAGAAGTTCCTTCCCACTCATGAGAAGTACATTGTTTCTTACCTTTGTTGTCACTTCTTTATCCTTAATTGGCAACAACATGTGAGTTATTCCATTCTTCTCCAAGGTGTATGTGTTCTTTCTCCCATCATGAATCACATTCTTGTCATATTGCCATGGTCTACCCAACAATAGATGACAAACATCCATGGGAATGACATCACATAGCATTTCATCCTTATATCCTCCTATTTTAATCTCAACTAAACATTGTTTAGTGCCATTTACCTGATGCCCTTTTTGTAGCCATGAAACTCTGTATGGGCTTGGAGGTTCAATAGTCTCCAGCTCCAGCTTTTCTACCATATTTGTAGAAATGAGATTGTCTATGCTACCACTATCCACGATGACTTTGCATACCCTGTCTTTGGTCTTTGGACTAGATTTTCTACCTCCTTCTCTGGAATTAAGAGAACTTTCATCATCATCAGTGATCTTCTGCCTTCAGCATCTTCTGCCTCAACATTTCGTCCCTATGCTTTGGCAATGTGACTTTCACCTCCTTCTTTCTTCTTATCTGGACATTCATAAGACTTATGCCCATTCTTCCCATAGGTAAAGAATTTTATTTCACCACCTCTGCCTCTTCCTCTTCCTCTGGTTCAAGGAAAAGTATTTTTGTTTGCATACTGTCCTCTCTGTGAGATTCCACCTCTCTTAGTTTGAGTTTGAGGTTTCTTCCACTCTTCCTTAGGTTTTTAATTTTTTTCTTGGGCAATTGTTTTTCCTCTGGCTTGAATTTTTCCTCGACTTCTTTGACCTTGCTTTCGACTCAGCTTCTCTTCAGCCGTCAGAGCCATATGATAAGCATCTTCCACCATTCATATGGTCATCATGCTCATCTCATCTTGGATGTCATATCTCATACCATTCATATATCTGGCAACCTTTTCATCATCACTTTCATGATGACCTACCCTGATGTTTAGTTTGTAGAACTCTTCAGTGTACTCTTTCGCTGACATTAACTTCTATCTCAAATTTTGCATCCTCTGAAACAAGGTGATTTGATAATCCTTGGGTATGAATTTTTCCTTCATCTTCACAACCATTCTATCCCAACTCTTGATTTTATGCTTGCCTTTGCAGCATCTGTTAGCCTGCAGTTCATCCCACCATAATGCTGCATGCCCTTTAAGTCTTGTGACAAGATGTTTGATCTTCTTGTTTTCCTCAACATCCTCATAGTCAAAGTATTTATCCAGAGCTCTAATCTAGTCTAGAATCTCTTCAACATCCAGGTTTCCCTCATATACTAGAATGTCCATTTTTTCTCTAGCACCTATCCTTGCAACAACCCTGAATAGGGGTTCTTCTACTGCATCTTCTATGGAAACTTCTTCTCCTCCATGTCCAGCTTCATTTTCACTTTCAGACTCACTGATATCTCCAGCACCGACTGTGCACCTCTGTTCTATTTCCATGGCATCAATCCTAGCACGCATTTCATGCATCTCTCTTGCCCCTAGCGGATCAGGTAATTGCCTACCCCTTCTTCTTAGCATTTCCCTTTCCTCTAGTGGATCGGGTGTTTTCCTGTCTCTTCTTCTCAGTGGCATGGCTGTAAAATTACTCTTTTCCCTGCTACAGAAAGAAAAGAAATTTTTCTATGCTCTGATACCATAATTGACGCAGACCCCCAGACTCGCAGGTTGGGATCCACACAGGATATTTTCTTTTTGACCCTCGAGAGCTCGATTGGCTCTTTTATTTCCATTTCGGGAAATCAACACCCACAACAAACCTTGAGGAAACTCCTCTTTTATTTTAGTATACCGGATTTTGTGATTTCATGAATCCCATGTGACACAGCTCGCGCTCGCAAGCACGTCCGCTCACAGGACCTTTCCTTCCTTCACGGCCCAAAGAACTCAAATTTCCTTCTATTTCCCTATCGTGAAAATCTTCACCCACAACAACCCTTCATTGGATCTCCCTTTCACACTCGGAAGATCGGACTTCACGACTTCGCGAGGTCAGTGGTCAGACATTCGACCCTCGAATCCCCGATATCCGATGACAGTCAACGCTGACCCTTTCCTATCGGGGTTTTCTCTATCATGATTTCACCACTCGCGATATCAAACAACTCACTTTACCGAATCCTGAACCCCAATATGCCAAAACATCGATTGACTTTTCAACGCTTCCTACTCTGTCGGGATTTCAGACTTCGCAGTATCGCGAATCCTGATGCGGATATTTCAAGACTTCGCTCTACGAAACTTCGATACCTCGTGCCACCTGTCTTCCACTCCAACTCCTGTGGCCCCATACTATTTACTTAGCCGTCGGGGTATCGTGTATCTCAATTTCACGATTCCCATTGCCCAACCTTCGACTCTTCCCCTCACGAAATCCCGATAGGCGATTCCACGAGTGATCCAATGGCCCTGGCTGGCTTGGATCAATGGTCCTATCCCTCCTAAGATTTTGACCTCTCGAGAACACTTCGTTCTATGTCCCCTGCACCTTTGTGATATCTAATGGCTCACGGATTTTCGCAAAATCTCCTCAGAGAATTTTGTCCATCCATCCATCCTTGGTGATCCCTGCGAAGGACCAAGTGTTCCTTCGCGGAAACTTGTCTATCTGTGTGCAAAATTGCAATGCCTTCTAACCAATCTACGGCATAAGCTCCTGTGCTACTCTTCGACTCTGAACCTTTCTAAAGATCCTTGCACGCACTCCTTGCGACAGATTTTCGAACACTTAAAGTTCTTGAACTTCCTTGACCCTACGCACCCATGCAGCAGTAGTCCTTCCACCCTTGCTCAGGTTCGCAACCCTGAACTTCACTCGGCCTGCGCACTTCTTGCATGGCTCCTGTGCCCAACTGCACCTTTGTGAGAATGAGAACAAAAGATAAACTACCTGAGCCCCCTGTCAACACACTCCTTGCGGACACTTCAACTGCACTCCTTGCAGGAACTCTATCTCAGATAGAGAAACAATTGAAACTCATTCCTTCTTCCCTTCAGACTTCAAACTCAATCATGAAATCAAATACACAACATATAAAGAAAATGTATAACAAGAATCAAATATTCATGAGCATATCATTCAACATCAATACACATAGAACAACACAAAAACCATGGAATTGAATCAATCTCTTCTATTAATCCAAATATCTGTACATGGGTGTTCATTCACATCTCTCTACATTCTCTTCTTCTCAATGCTCAGAATCTAATTCAATAATGTTACAATACACAATGAGGGTGTCCATATCCCATTTCCCTCTTGCGCTCTACAACTGTCTAATCTAGAATTAAAATTCTATCTACCTGCATTAACTATCTTAAATGCCTCCTACCTACTAAGTACGAGAGATAAAGGCTCAAGGTCCAATTACAATATACAAGTGCACCTCTTCTTAATGACTTATTTAAGATCACACAACAACTTCAAGGTATTTTTTCAAAATTTGTGCTCGCGCTCATCCAATTGTCCATTGTCCTCCACACTGGCTCGCTTGACGTGGGAGATGCTCCTGCATCATACTCTCTCGCTTGAAAACTTTCATGGGCCCCTTTCCATGATCTCGTGCATGGTTTGTCCATGCTTTTGGATCTCTACTTTGGTCTCCCAACTGGCATCTTCAACTGGATGGTTCTTCCACTTGACCAGATACTCAAAGTATTGCTTTCGCCTGGTCCTCTTGCTTACTCGTTTATCCAGTATGCACTCCATCTATGGCTTCTCTGCAACTGGCATCTTCTTTGTCCACTGGATCACTAGCTACTCATTTCCAACCTCTATTCCCTCAGCTCTATACGGGTACAAATCCGAGATATTGAATATCAGAGAAATTCCGATCCCATTGGGTAATTCAATCTCATAAGCATTTGCCCCAATTTTCTTCAAGACCCTGCATGGTCCGATTTTCTTCATCTTCAACTTATTGTATGTTCCTTTCAGGAACCTTTCTTTCCTTAAATGTGGCAGAACCAGATCACCAACCTCAAACTGAAGTTGTCTCCTATGATGATCGTCTCTGCGCTTATACTCCTGATTTGAATTTTGCAATCGCTCCTTCACCTGGCTGTGAAGTTCCTTCATCGCCTCTGCGAATTCTTCTGCACTAGCGCTCCTAGTTGCAGTCTATTTTGAATCCCTCAGTTCAAAAATTCCTCTCGGTTGCATGCCATAGAAAACCTGAAATGGACTCTGCCCCGTGCTCCTATTGACTAAGTCATTGTAAGCGAACTCTTCCTGTGGTAATATACGGTCCCACTGGGTATGGTGCTGTGTCACCAAGCTTCTCAGTAAGTCTCCCAGACTTCTGTTTACGACCTTGGTATGTCCATCCGTCTAAGGATGATAAGATAAACTAAATGAAAATTTAGTTCCCAGCTTCTTCCATAAGGTCCTCCAGAAATGCCCTATGAATTTGGTGTCATGATCCGAAACTATACTTCTCGGCAACACATGAAGTCGAATTACCTCTTTGAAAAACAGGTTCGCAACGTGAGTTGCATCACTAGTTTTCTGACATGGAATGAAGTGTGCCATTATGGAAAATCTATCCACCACCAAAAAGATTGAATCACAACCTCTTTGTGTTTTTGGCAACCCCAATACAAAATCCATGCTAATTTCATCCCACAGCCTCTCTGGTATGGGAAATGGTTGATAAAACCCTGCATTCTGCTTCCTCCCCTTCGAATGCTAGAAAATTTTTCATCTGTTCACGAATCTCTTGACATCTTCCTGCATTCCTGGACAAAAATATGACTCGTTCAACTTTGTGAACGTCTTGTCATGACCAAAGTTCCCTGCCAATCCTCCACTGTGTTTCTCCTTCAGCAGATTCTCCCTCATGGAGCATTTCAGAATACACAGCTGATTACCTCTAAACACTAATCCTTCCTGGATCATATAGTTTATCCAAGGGCTTCTGTCTCTGAGAATTTGATTCTCAGCTGCTTCATATGCTTCCTTGAAATCTGGATCATCAGCATACCTGTCCCTGAGATCATCAAAACCCAACGTTTTGACTCAGAACTCCTGCAACAACAAACACTTCTTTCTCAAAGAATCAACCACTTTGTTAGTAGTACCCGAAATATGCTTAATCACAAAAGTGAAATTCTACATATACTCAACCCATTTGACATGCTTCTGATTCAACTTCTCCTGTTTAGTCACAAACTGCAATGCATAATTGTCACTGTACAAAGCAAACTCTTTCGGGATCAAGTAATGCCTCCATTTCTTTAATGCCTGTATGATAGCATAAAACTCCTTGTCATAAGTGGATTACTTCAATTTAGCTTCATTCAGCTTCTCGCTGAAGTATGCTATTGGTTTGTCTTCCTGACTTAAGACTGCTCCGATTGCAAATCCGCTTGCATCGCATTTCATCTGAAATGTCTTCTGGAAATACGGCAACACCAAAACTGGTTGTTCCATGATCTTCCTCTTCAATAGATTAAAACTTTTCTCAGCCTCTTCCGTCCAGTGAAAAGATTTATGTCTTTTCTTCACTGTGTCCATCATTGCTGCGCTAATTCCACTTAAATTCCTGATGAACTTCCGGTAGAAACTAGCCAATCTGTGAAAACTTCTCACCTCAAAAATATTCTTCGATGATGGCCAATTCTTGATTACCTCCACCTTATCTGGATCCATCCTCAACTCATTTTCCAAAATAACGAACCCCAAGTAAATGAGCTCTGTCTTCATAAATGAGGATTTCTTCATATTGATTAACAACTTCTCCTGCTGCAATCTCTGCATCACTGTAGCCAAATGCTTCAGATGCTCTGCCACTGTCTTACTGTAAACCAGTATGTCATCCAAGTACACAATGAAAAATTTTCTGATGAACTCCCTCGGGACTTTTTTCATCAACCTCATGAAGGTACTCGACACATTTGTTAAGCTAAATGGCATAACAATCCATTCATACAAACCCTCGTTTGTCTTGAATGTTGTCTTCCATTCATCACCTTCTCTCATGTGGATTTGATGATAACCGCTTTTCAAATCAATCTTTGAAAAATACTCTGCTCCACTAAAGCAATCCATCAGATCATCCATCCTCAGCAATGGAATTCTATACCTGATGGTTATCTTATTAATCGCCCTTGAGTCAGTACACATCCTCCAGCCTCCGTCTTTCTTCGGAATGAGTACTGTTGGAACAACACATGGACTCAAGCTTTCCCTAACTAAACCTTTGTCCAACAAATCCTGGACTTGCCTTTTAACCTCTTCATTCTCTTGCGGTGTCAATCTGTACGTGGCTTTGTTTGGAAAACTGGCTCCTGGTATGAGATCAATATGATGACTCACACTTCTGATCGGTGGCAATGAACGAGTTAGTTCGTCCACTATGATGTCAGTGAAATCTTCTAGCAGTTCCTGAACCTCTTCTGGTAAATCATCCACCCTTGTGCTAGTCAGAACAATATTTGGTTTTCCGACCATAATAAACTGTGGGTCCTCCTTCTTCTTAACCTCATTAAGAAGCTCCTTCCCACTCATGAGAAGTATTGTGTTTCTTACTTCCGGCTTCACCTCCTTATCCTTGATTGGAAGCAACATGTGTGTCCTCCCATTCTTCTCTAGGGTGTATGTGTTCATTCTCCCATCATGAATCACATTTCTGTCATATTTCCATGGTCTACCCAGCAATAGATGAAAAACATCCATAGGAATGACATCACACAAGATCTTATCATTATATCCTCCTATCTTAAATTCAACCAAGCATTGTTTAGTGACAGTTACCTGGTGTCCCTTCTGTAGCCACGAAACTCTGTATGGGCTTGGATGATCAGTCGTCTCCAGCTCCAGCTTCTCTACCATCTCTGTAGATACAATATTATCCATGCTACCACTGTCTACAATGACCTTTCACACCCTGTCCTTGGTCTTGCAAGCAGTCCTGAAAAGTCTGGTCCTTTGGATTGAACTTTCCACCTCCTTCTCAGGTGTCAAAAGGACTTTTCGCATCATCAACGATCTTCTGCCTTTAGCGTCTTCTGCCTCAACATCCTGCCTCTATGCCTCGGTGATGTGAGCTTCTCCAATGTCGTTATTTTTATATGGAAACTCATAAGACTTGTACCCATTCTTTCCACATGTGAAGCATGTGATTACTCCACCTCTTCCTCTTCCTCTGCCTCTGGTGTGAGGAAAAGTGTTGTTGTCATCATAATCTCCTCTCTTCTCATTATGATTCCCTCGCTATTCAACATACGGCCCTCTCTATGAGGTTCCACCCCTCTCTGTTCGAGTCGGAGGTTTCTTCCAATCCTCCTTGGGCTTCTGGGTTCTTTCCTGGGAAAATGATTTGCCTCTGGGTTGACTTCTGCCTCAGCCCCTCTGACTCTTCTTTTGGCTCAGATTCTCCTCAGCTTTCAGAGCCATTTGATAAGCATCTTCCAGGATTTGGATGGTTACCATGCTCATCTCATCCTGGATATCATATCCTAGGCCATTCATATATATGGAAACCTTTTCATCATCGCTCTCTCGATGACCTGCCCTGATGTTCAGTTTATAGAATTCCTCAGTATATTCCTTTATTGTCATCAGCTTCTGTCTCAGGTTCTGCATCCTCTTGAATAGATTAATTTGATAATCCCTCGGGATGAATTTCTCCTTCATCTTCGTGATCATTCTGTCCCAACTCTTGATCTTCTTCTTGCCTTTGCAGCGTCTGTCAGCTTGTAGTTCATCCCACCACAATGCTACATGTACTTTCAATCTTGTGACAACATGCTTGACCTTCTTGTCCTCTTCAACATCTTCATAGTCGAAGTATGTGTCCAGAGCTGTAATCTAGTCTAGAAGCTCCTCTGCATCCAAATTTCCCTCATAAACTGGAATGTCCATCTTTTCTCTTGCACCCATCTTGGAAATAGCTCTGATCAAACGCTCGTTTGATGCATCTTCGGTTGTAATTTCTTCTTCTCATTCAGCCTCAACTTCGCTTTCAGAGTCACTAAGATCCCCTGCACTGGCTGTGCATCTTTGCGTTGTCTCCATGTCTTCGAGTCTAGCTTGTAGATCATGCATCTCTCTTTCCATAACTGGATCTGTCATCTGCCTGCCTCTTCTTCTCGGCATTTCCCTATCCTCTAGATCGGGTGATTGCATGTCCCTTCTCCTGGGTGGCATGGTGAATTCTCTTCTCTGCTACAAAAAGCAAAAAATATTTTTCTTCTCTGATACCAAACTTGACACAGCCCACGCTCGCAAGCACGTCCGCTCACAGGATCTTTCCTTCCTTCGCGGCTCAAATAACTCAAATGTCCTTCTATTTCCCTATCGGGGAAATCTTCACCCACAAAAACCCTTCACCGGATCTCCCTTTCGCACTTGGAAGATCGGACTTCGCGACTTCGTGAGGTCAGTGGTCAGACATTCGACCCTCGAATCCCCGATATCCGATGACAGTCAACACTGACCCTTTCCTATCGGGGTTTTCTCTATCGTGATTTCGCCTCTCGCGATATCAAACAACTCACTTTACTGACTCCCAAACCTCGATACACCGAAACACCGATTGAATTTTCAACGCTTCCTACTCCGTCGGGATTTCGGACTTCGCAGTATCGCGAATTTTGATGCGGAGATTTCGGGACTTTGCTCCACGAAACTCCGATACATTGTGCCACCTGTATTCCACTCCAACTCATGTGGCCCCACACTATTTACTTAGCCTTCGAGGTATCGCGTATCGCAATTTCAAGATTCTCGTTGCCCAACCTTCGACTCTTCCCCTCAAAAAATCCCAATAGGCGATTCCGCGAATGATCCAACGACCCTGGCTGGCTTCGATCAACCGTCATATCCCTCCTAAGCTTTTAACCTCTCGAGAACGCTTCGTTCTATCTCCCCTGCACCTTTGTGAGATCTAACGGCTCACAAAGTTTCGCAAAATCTCCTCAGAGAATTTCATTCGTTCATCTGTCCTTGGTGATCCCTACGAAGGACCAAGTGTTCCTCCACGGAAGCTTGTCTATCTGCGCGCAAACTTGCAATGCCTTCTAACCACTCTACGATACAAGCTCCTGTGCTACTCTTTGACTCTGAACCTTTCTGAAGATCCCTGCACGCACTCCTTGCGACATATTTTCAAAAACTTCAAGTGCTTGAACTTCCTTGACCCTGCGCACCCATGTAGCAGCAGTCCTTCCACCCTTGCTCAGGTTCGCAACCCTGAATTTCACTTTGCCTGTGCACTCCTTGAATAGCTCCTATGCCCAACTGCACCTTTGTGAGAATGAGATCAAAATCTAAACTACCAAAGCCCCCTATCAACGCACTCCTTACGAACACTTCAACTTCACTCCTTGTAGGAACTCTAGCTCAGATAGAGAAACAATTGAAATTCATTCCTTCTTCCCTTCAGACTTCAAACTCAATCATGAAATCATATACACAGCATATAAATAATGTATAATAGGAAGAAAATATTCATGAGCATATCATTCAACATCAATACACAGAGAACAACACAAAAACCATGGAATTGAATCAATCTCTTCTATTAATCCAAATATCTGTACATGGGTGTTATTTCACATCTCTCTGCATGCTCTTCTTCTCAATTCTAAGAATCTAATTCAATAATGTTACAATACACAATGTGGGTGTCTATATCTCGTTTCCCTCTTATGCTCTACAACTATCTAATCTAGAATTAGAATTCTATCTACCTGCATTAACTATCTTAAATGCCTCCTACCTACTAAGGATGAGAGATAAAGGCTCATGGTCTGATTACAATATACAAGTGTGCCTCTTCTTAATGACTCATTTAAGATCGCGCAACAACTTCAAGGTATTTTTCAAAATTTGTGCTGGCACTCGTCCAGCTGTCCATTGTCGTCCATGCTAGCTCGCTTGATGTGGGAGATGCTCCTGCATCACCGTGGTCGAGTGCCTTACCTCTTCAACCTATGAAACCCAAAATACTAACACTTGGCCTTTTCTGATGTCAATTTTGGCTTTTAGGCTTTTGCAAATTCAGGAGTTGCGATGAGGTGCAACTCTTCTCTGGACCCCTGGAGTCCCAAACTTCCAACCTCCAATTTACCAAAATGAAAATGTTATGGTCCTCCCTTCCTCTTCATGGTTTCAGGATTTCAAACACCGAAAAGCGCTTCCACTATGTCCTCGGGGTCCTCGAACCTCCAAACCCCGAAATGTCGAAATTTCGTCTTCTGAAATCCTTTTGGACTTTTCACGTACCGGAAGTTTGATATGATAAGGATCGAATGCTCTGTCACTTCCGTCTTCCAGTATCTGAAGTCCCAAAATGTTGAAATGGTATTTCTCCTCCTCTTCTTTCACGACCCTCGATAGAAAGTCTCCTTTCCTTCCACGTGTCACCTTCTTCTTGTTCGGGTTTTTGGGTATCGGGAGTTTGGAACTCTCGAACCACCTTATGTCCTCATAATCCCCAATTTTCTAAATTCTGATGTTTTGAAACACTTATACTCTTCCCCGCTCTTTCCACACATGAATACTTCTATTCACGTTTCGAGGGTTTGATCAGCCAAGGATTTAGCTTACACTTCAGACTTTTGAACCTCGAAATGCCGAAATGATCTGATGGACCTGGGAATATTGATCAACGACTGACGTTAATCTAAGCTATCCAAAGGACGGCTCTGTCCTGACCGTTATCCACCTAGAAAATTACGTAGATCCAACGATCTTCGCTGTTTCGGGAGTTCTCCTTGGAGAACCTCGACTGTCCAAATTCCTTCTTCAAGAACCTCTTCTCTGAGTCACCTCAGCAATCCTCTTCACTTTGACTTGGCATCTGCACTATGACCAAAACTCCTCTCCTTCTCTTCAACACTTGAAGACACTAACTCTCCTGAGCTTTCTTTCACAAACTCAAATCTCCTAAGTATTTGAATCCTCTGACTCTGTGTAGCTCTCTCTGCAATAGTAGTCCTTTGCCTTAGTTTAGGAATTTTGAAATTCTGCCCAACCTACACACGCTTTGCATGACTTCTGTGCCTTCTTGCACTCCTGTGGAAAATGAGATCAACGTTCTCCCTCCTGATCTTTTGGAGATGAACTCTGAACCCGTCAACGCACTCCTTGCAGATGCTTCACTACACTCCTTGTAGGAACTCTGACTCAAGAAGAGAAACAATTGAAACTCATTTCCTTACTCTCTGAGACTTCAAACACTTAACATGAAATCATACATACATAGCATAAAATCAAATGCACAACAGAAAGAGTAACAACCATAAGCATAACATTCATCATGTATACACAGAAAACATTAGAACCCCATGAGTCTGAATCAAAGCTTCATATATCAATTTCAGAACTTCTATACATGGATTCTTCTACATAACTCTCTGCTACAGATCTTCTCTATGCTCTATGATATTCTTGATAATGTTGCAATGATACCAGATGAGGGTGTCTATATTCGGTTTTTCCTCCAATGCCTAAAACAGTCTAATCTAGAATTTAATTCTACCTACTTTCATTAACTATGCATAAATGCCTCTACACCTTACAGAAGAGAGAGAATCACTCAAGATCTGTTTACAATATGGAAGTACACCTTCTTAACTATTTCATTAGTGTATGCGCATCCAAACTTTCAAAAACATTTCAAACATTTTCAACATGTTCCAAAAATTTGATGGTGCTCATCCCTAATGTCTTCCGCCTCCACGCTTTCTTGCTGTTGATGATGCTCCTGCATCAACTAGTTACGATGATCTTACACATAATAGAGATCCATGTAATTTACATAATAAGTGGAATCATTACACTACGTATATTTATTTATGAATATGTAATCAATACCATTAGTTATAGCTTTTACATAATAAAGCACACTAGGATTCCTCATCAATACTTACACTGCTTAATGTAATCTATGTTTCCTATTGAATTTGAGGTTACTTAATATCCACTATTACAAGACTAGCTTATACATGGTGTTCGAAGCTGCATAGATAGTGATATACCTTTTTTTCAATATCTTGCATAATATTACTACGAGTAACCCATTACGGATATACACTATCTTATATGGGTTACTACTAGTTATGCAAAAACTTGCTTAACCTGTATACATTAGCTTTGGTGATCTATTACCCTTTGTATTTACACTAATATGACACATATACTAGTTACAGATTGCATGGTATTATCTATGTCTTATTTGCTCCATACAGTGCAAAGCTTTACTTTATGAGCATACCATAGATATGGGAATATAAGGAAATGAACAGTGCAAATATGAGGCAAATAAAAGAGATCAACAAGGATAAGAGATATGAGCTCTTTTGTGAAAAGGGTGAATCTTGTTTCCATAACTATTACCATTGAATAGTATTAACTGTGCATAATACTAGTATTCCTTAAAGGGTTACTATGTTAACTCTAAACATAGGTCAATACTAGTCACATTAACCATACAGAAAGGTTGTATAACTTTATAATGTTGAGTCATAAGGGTTTCTAATATTGATCTCTTGTCTATTAGGGATAGTTATAACTAAGAATAATGTGAATCCTTATATGATATCAATGTAGTTAAAATCTTGAATATGTGTAATAGTGAGAACATAGCATATCAATATGATTATAGTATTGAACCAAGATTTATACTAAGTCTAATCTCTTGTATTAGTGTAAAAAAATCATTAGACCAATAGAGCATAGGGATACAACAAATGTAATCAATGTTACTTATTATGTAAGTAGTGATGATCCAACAATAGATGTGATAGACCAATATCACTCTTCATCATACTTGAATATGGCTCTTTATTACCTTTAATCATAACATAGGTGATAGTTAGATTATCAGTCTAAATACCATTACTCTTTCATCTTATCCTATTATCTTGTAAACAATCACATTTCAACCATAATCAAGTTATTCATAGTAGAGTGACCTTATGATATCCTAGTTAGTATGTCATTTGATTCTATCCATAGTAATGATTGGTAGGATCTTTCTTTCCCATTGTTCGATGTGTAATAAGGGTATAACTATATCTATAGAATAGGGAAATATTATTGGGATTACATTATAGTTACATACATATTACTTCTATATTAGTGTCGATCAAATTTGACTGGAATCATAGTATTGGAAGTGAAGATATGCGTTGTATCTGAATAGCTTAGATATAACCTTTGTTTTTGAGATAGTTATTACAGGTGAATCTTCTTGCAGACAAGCGGATTCCCTCTTGGTCTCTAGACTCCTAAGGCCAAGACAAAAAAGTTCTTAACATGGACACTGACATCCTTTTTAGATCTAGTTAACCTAATATGTGAAAATGAAGAAGAGGGTTATGTACCTTGTTAACAACGTTTGTCCTCGGAAGATCCAAGCTGAGCTCCAATCCTGAGCTCCTCGACAGGTCCTATAAAACAAACAAAGATACAAAAAAATTCCTATTCTATTGATATTAGCTCAAACATAGACCTATATACTAAAGACAAATTCATGTGGAATGAACATAAATTTGAAAGAAACAGACCGAGCATTGATTATTAATGAGAACAAGTAAAAGGTTCTTACAATCCTTTGATGGAGGTGCAAGAGCTTCTTCCATCTCTCCTTGTCCAACCCCTTTTCTCAAGTAATCTATGCTGATTTCTTTGACGACATCTCACTTATCAGATCATAAGTTTCATATCTCCAATCTTTTCTGTCAATACCACTTATAGGATCATAAGTTTGGTATCAATCTCTGGTCTCCCTTCTACCATGAGGAGGCCTCCTTATATAGGCTTGGAGAGGCCTAACCACTTGAGATATACTTGGTATAAGTTGAGGATTCCTCTCCTTTAGTTGTGGATATCCCCTAAGATCATGCCTTGACCCAAGATTCAAACCCAACTACCTTCATATATTGAGGGGATTGTCCTATGATTCCCTCCAAAAAACCAAATTTTGTCCAAAAAAGGGCAGCGCTCCCTCAAAAGGGGAATAGAGCACTAGATCTCTCCCTTAGAAGAGGGTACAGAGTGACATCACTCCCTAATAGTGGGTTGGGGATCGTTTCCTTCCAAAAATGATATTTTAGTGGTTTTTGCAGTGGCAAAAGGCTTGTACTCCTCTGCCAATTGATTTATCTTCTTCAAAACTAGTCTTTGAGGTGTCTTAGTGTCCTTATGATTTCATTAGAGAGATGACATAGGTAGTATGATGTTTATGACACTTGTGACACTTGCGACCAATATGCGACACTTGCAATATTTATAATGGGGACACTAGCCATCATTGCAATGACTAATTTTGATGTGTAACAGATTACCCCCCAAAGTGTGAAGTCAGAAGACGATGATGAATGAAGTACTTTGTAGAATTTTTCGAGCAAGGGTATGGACACAAAGAGACCAAAAAAATATGCACACAACCATCAAACAAATATTATGACATGTTTCAAACCCAAGGCAGTCATACCTATGCTTGAGTGATAAAGACTTTTTCAGGTATGGCCGCCATAGAACACACTGCGGATCCATAATGATATTGATAAAAGGTATAGCCACCGAATATACAATGTGGATATATACACTTCTGACCTGAAGTGATTGTAGCCAGAAAGAATACATAGTGTGTCTACTATATGAAAAGACATAGCCACGACTAATACAAAGTGGATCTATGTAACAATGTATGTGCCATAGTTCAAGAGAAACTTTGTCGCAACCTGGGAAAAGTATGTATAAGAGTGATGACTCAACCCAGGGTATTCTTACCGATCCTGATGTAGTACGAATCTAACCATGTGAATAGATGTCCTGACATCGAACATGGTAGAAACCACTTGATTACTGGTCAATGAGGTAAACCGTTAACAAGCGTGAGGGAGATCACCATTGATGTCAATGATTCCCAAGTTACTCTAGTAAATTCTAACGAATATGAATGGATGAGTTGAATTTGAACATCTGTGGAATCATCCGATCAGAGGTCAATTATGTAAACGCGTTGTTGGATGTGAGGAGGCCTTCCATTGAGGCATGTAGTTCCGAAAGTACTCACTAGTTTCTAAGTCTAGCTCCTGATAATGTGTTGAGGTCGAAAAGAACAGACTCATCGAAGGAGGGCCTTGATGTATCCCGCATAAATGACACAAAATGGACACAGAGATGTAATTGGTGGATCAAATAAAGATGGAATGACATAGGTATTGAAATGAGATATTTGTGATGGCCGACTCTTGAGGCAGATACTTCCCTTGAACACTGAGGCATGACAGCAGAAACTTGACATGGACCGAAACATGATAATGAAATGGATACTCTGACTTATGTTGGGTGACCCAAAGGAGTAAGGAAACTCAAAGGATTGGTTCAGTGTAGAGGTTCAACGGATTGAAATGCGTGCAATAATATAACGCCATGTTCAAGGGCGACTGTAAGGTTACTAGTAAAGTTCTCTGAAACTGCTTGTATTAATTCTTTCAATTTTTCCCCCATCCAGATAGATGAGTACCTCTTTTTGGTTTAATGAGCTCGAGGAGGGTAACACATGCTCGATATGACTCACCTTCGGTAAGTCCCTCTTCCTTTGTTTAACGAACTAGAAGAAGTAAGATTTCGATCCCATATGGGCCCTTCAATGTATGATTGTTTAACGCGTCCAGAGAAGGTAAACTCAATGGTTTTTCATATTTAGAGAGTCTGAAAACAACTTAAAGATGACTCCAATGTTGTCCTTTTTCGTAATTTTAGTCTTGCGAGGTCGAAAAAGAGATAAATTATCACTCGAAAGATGCCCTTTCAAACATTTTAACGAGTGGGAAAGGAAGCAAGATCACTCGACAATATTTTCACATTTAGAGAGTCTGAAAAGAGTTTAAAGAAGACTCCAGGGGTTCCCTTTTCATATAACCTTTACGAGTCCAAAAAAGTGATAAAATTCTACTCAGTTACATTCTCATGTTTTTTCGAGCACGAGAAAGAACAAAGACTAAGCTTGGTACTCTACCCCCAGCTTGAAAGCTAGTTTCTTAACTCCAGAATGATCATCAAAGGTTGGATACATGCCCCCCCCGCCCCATTCATTCACTGACTTTGAGGTTGTCACCAATTTCTGTACTAGATGGAGAAAAAGGATACAGGTGGATGAAAAGAAGGTTCAAATACGAGAACTAACGAAAGACTCAACTCGACATCTACGTTATCTAGCGAAATAATCGACCTGACAAGAGATGTGATTGTTTCATTTTTTAACGAGCTTGACACAGGAAAATAACTATGTTAAAGGCTCCGGGTTCAATCCCTAGACTTTTGTTTAATTTTTTAACGAGCCTGCTACAGAAAAGAAAAACTATGCTCAAGGCCTTTGTTTCATTTTTTAACAAGCTTTCCACAGAGAAGAAAAACTATGCTCGTGGCCTCTGTTTCATTTTTTAACGAGCTTGCTACAGAGAGGAGAAACTATTCTCATGAATTTTGTTTCATTTTTTAGCGAGCTTGCTACAGAGAAGAGAAACTATGCTCGTAGACTCTCCTTGATCATGGCTTCCAAGAGAATAACATTATGGAAGGAAACCATGTCAAGGGACAAAACTCGATCATAGCCTCCAAGAGATCTTCATTGGATGGAAGAAAATCATTCTGGAAGGAACACATGTCGAGGGACACAATAGGGGTAAGGATATTAGGCTCCAATATCCCTATCGAAGAGATCACCATGTCAACTACCGGATCTGAATCATCGAAAGTTGAAGTCACCGGAGACAACAAAAAATCAACATCAGGAGGGAAGATAGAGTGTATATCTTCCCGAATTTCTTCACAAGGGGGAAGAAAAGAGGATCAATGATGGTTATCATCCAGAGGTAGCTCGTCAATGCTCAACATTTCCCTAATAGATTCATCAGAGGGAGAAATTGGGGAAATGTAGTCGATTGCAGATGACAATGAAGTTAACCACGATGGCATAGAGTAATTGTTAGGTACCAAGAGATGTTGATCATCCAAGGAGGGAGAGGTGGATTGGGTAACAACATATGAGGTTTCGGCTGGACTAAGTGACATGGTGTCACCCAGTGCATCGAATTCCAAAGGACTAGGTACAATCCAAGGGTTAGATGATTCCAAAGATTGATAAGTCATGGTCGAAATCATATCAATGGTGGCAATATGATGTGTATTCGGTGGAAGTGGTGTAGGGAAGGTACCCATAAGGCTAGAATATTTCAACAATCTAGAACCAACTCTTTCATACGTGATCTAGTGATCTCCCAAGAATGGAATATTGTTGGTAGCGGGAACGGGAGCGTACAGTGACAATTTTTCCCTAATGAGGAAATTGTACACATTGAAAAACTGATGAATCAATGACAGTCATATCATAAAACCAAATTCTTCCAAGTAATAAGTTGTAATCGAGGGGAGCATCGATCACCTCGACATCAACAGTGATGGTTTTTCTACCCAACTGGACGGGCAAGAATTGTAAAAGCCCATGGGGATGAAAAAATCGCCCATCGAATGCGCATAACATCATTGGGGATTTGTTAAGTGTGGGTGATTTTAATCTTTTCCAACATGCTAAAGACATGACACAAGTAGAGGCTCCCTCATCCAAGATGGTTCGGTGAATTTGTTGATTGTGAACAAAAACATTAATTTGGAAACCAAGTTGGTGGGAGAGACTAGATATATAATCATCCAAGTTAAACATGATATTGTTGGATGAATTAGGATAAACAATGCCAATAATAGCCAAGAGCATTCTACATTGACTGGGGTAGTGTTGTAGAACTTTTAATGCAAACATAGCACATAGCACATAGCACATGGTGCTTGAGCCAAATCTTCAACAATGTTGTAGTTCTAGGTGGCACGTAAACTAGGATTAAAGGTAGATTTATGGATAGTTCTCTTAGGAGGGCGTAATGTAGAGTCGAACGTAGGTTTCTCAATATGAAGTGGTCGATACAGAGGATTAACTAATGGAGGACTAACAGAGAATGTTGATGGATCCAGTAAAGAACTGTTAGTGACCTTTCCTTTGTTAGGTTTAACCGACGTGTTGTATGTCTTAGAAAGTGGCCAAATTAATCCCATTAAACATATAAATATGGGCACTTGTCGAGGCCTCATCATGAGGATGGCTAGAACTTCCCCCAAGAGAGAGGGTTTGAGCAACCATGGATTGTTGTTGTGGAAAAGGCTGAGTAAGCACAATGGGTTGTGAATTTCCCTAGAAAATTTTGGCCTCTTCATCGTGATGTGGATAGTCTTGAGTGTAGTGATCATCACCACAAATGATACGTGTGAATTTCAGTTTTTGTTGTGGTTGCTTTTTGGTAGCAGGTGTTTGATTTTTATTTTTTGGTTGTTCATTGTTATTAGTATTTTTTGGTTTATTTTTTGCTTTCTTTTTACCTATGGATTGTTGTGAAGGGGAATATTGAACTGCATTCACCTCAGAGATCTGATTTTGGGGGGAGGTAGAGGAGAGTGTAGTTGACTGGGAAGTAGATTGAGTTTTGACGGAACCAATAACACCGTCTGCATGAGATGAGGATGACGGCTTGGATGGATTAGTATTAGCTCGAGGAGCATTCAGAAGCAACTCATACAAAGTACCAGATTGTGAATAAACCAAATCTAGGTACTGAGCCCAAGCAATGGTTTCTTCCTTGGTGATTGTGCCACCCATAGTGACATCATGAGCGATCGGGGGTAAACGTGATTTAGTAAACCACTACGTAAATAATTGGTCATGAATGATTTCTTTGATCATCCTTTTTCACCATCTCCACTCATGAATATGGTCAGAGATATGCATGGAGTCAGTTTGATGAAGGGAGGTCAAGAGTTCAGTACCCATCTCGTAGCAAATAGGTAGTTGAAAGTGCGTGAGGAAAGACATGGCAAGGGAGTTGAAATCATGAAAAGAAGCACATGGTAGTTCGATATACCACTTTGTTGCAGGGCCTGTAAGTGTTCGTTGGAAAAGATGTAAACGTATAGAATCATCTATGAGGGAGTTTGATGAATAGCACAAATGGAAATTCATCACATGGTTATTTGGATCTTCTCTAGGTTTTTCGTCAAATTTCAAAATATCAGAAGGAAGTTTAGCTGGAATAACTGGCCAAACTGGTGAATGAAAAATAGGATCATTGGTTAATCGCGACAAGTTTGGGAGATATAGATTCGCAAAGAAAGGTAGTTGTCGGTTAACTTGCGGATGATACCGGTGTGGCATAGGAACACCAGTAGAAGCATAAACTAGGTTAGGTGGATAATTGTAACTAGTAGGTCCTCCTACATATGGTTATTGTTGACCGGGATAAGTAGGATTCAATGATGGATGAGAAACATTTGCATAACTCAATGGGTTCTGAGCATTATAATCTGGGTCATTTGATTTCCCATAAGGAGGATAAACATGTTTCCCTTGAGGAGGGTAAGAAGTAGATCCTGGAGGCAGATACACATTAGACCCGTGGGGAGGATAAGTTTGTTGTCCTTGAGGACTCTAGGTGGTGCTTGGGATGCCCAGACAAGGTTGTCCATAAGATGGTTTGGAAGTAATAGGATTTAATACCCCTGCTTGTGGGTTATGATATGAGTTCCCCCCAATGTGGGGTTGGGTAGATGTGCCTCCCAAAGATACTCCCCAGGATTGTGAAGGGTTCTCAACAATCAAATTTTTCCCCCCTACCAGCAGTGGATTAACAACTGGGGTATGCCTAGAAAAGGGAGGTTTCTCTCCTAGAAGAACATGAAAAGGGGGTTGTCCCCTGGGAGGGGTAGGCCCACCATAGGATGGTGGTATTCTAGGAGGGATAGGTCCACTAGATTGTGGTTGCCCTTCAATTGGTTTTATTTGGTTGGCAAGGGTCTGCATTCTATGGTGAAAATATGTCCCAACAAGATCATACAGAACATGTGGATCTGTAGAGTGAAAGTTTATAAAAGTGGGGGCAAGGATCGAAGTGCCTTGGGAATGAGTAGAGGTGATGAGTCCAACATTCAGATGGAATTTTTCTAACATAACAGTAGGGTTAATGAGATTATCGATGGGGTGATTCATAGTTTGACCATATGGTCATATTTCAATAGGAGGGTCATGAGGATGAAAGGGTTGCCGAATGGATTCAAAATTCTCATAGAGATCGCATCCTGATGAATTCCTCCATACAGAACGAGAAGGTGTGGGATTTTTATCTACTGCAGTGGTAGGACGAATAGGAGTCCTATAATCATCACCAAGGATTGGTTTCGGGGATCCCATATATGTTTCGATAAATGATCTCTCAGGTAACTATGGGACCTCTTCATCTATGAAATTCCCAAGGGAGTCTAAACAAAGAAAAAGTGGTTCAAGAGAGGTTTTCATCACAGATGCAGTGCGAGGAGTGGGATTCTCAACTGTAACCAAAGAGCCTTCTAGATTGTCTAACGGAGGAGCAGCAACACTCCCAACATCAGATTGATTTTCTACCTCTCCATGGTAGTTGTCTTTTGGAGGGTTAGGAGGTAAGGGTTGGTAGCCTTCTAGAGGCAGCCCTTGCATCGTACACGATCGACGAAGACCTTTATCATCTACAGGTTCAATTTTGGAGAATAACAACACACGCTAAAAATCTAGGTCCAACTAACGAAAAGAAACAACATACGCTAATAAAATCTAGGAATCAAAACAAAGCAAAAAAAACTTCTCTTGATGATCGTACTAGTTGGTGATGAAATCCAATATCGTGTGATCAAGTCAATAAGGGGCTAGGATATGGTGGAACAGTTACAATGGCGACCTACTTAACGAACTTTCACCTTTGTGTAAGCTTCCATGCAGTGATTGTGGATTTACCCTCCAAGGAGCCCGAGTGAGTTTGACCACTATCTGTTTTAGGTACAGTGAGACTTCTCTTCACCGTCACTTTGTGTAAGTACCTAATGACTATGGCAACTAAGGACACCAAATTGCAGTCAACCCATGGGTGAGTACAATCGATAGTTTGGTCTTAACGTATGAGGAGGATAACAAGTCCGAAATTCCTCAAGAGAACTGAGGACAAGTGGACCGATATAACTCCAAAGGACCCTGAATGGATTCAGAGTTCACAAAGCACTGAGAATAAATGAAACCATATGAACCTCAAGAAGAACCCTCAATATACAATCTAACCACTACAAACGGTTGAACGACGGAGGGATAATCTTTGTAACTCTCCCGAATGTGACCTCATTCGTAACCCCTATGAGAGAGGGGGATCCCAGAAAGCCTATACAACAATTGGATTTGACTCTCCCTATCGCAGGATGCTAATGTTTGTTTTTGAAAACTTTAGAGAGTTGTACTCACAGCCTAATCCAAAGTGTTAATCCTAGTGTAATGTTGGTGGAAGATCCTAAAACAAGATGTTCTAGATAATTTTTATTTAGCGTTCATTTTGCAGATGTTCTTTACTCAAAAGGTGTATTAAAGTGAAACTGATGGTGTTATGACTCAATTCCCAAAAAATGCATAAAAGATGATAACCAATCGTTTCTTTCGATGAATGCCTATTTAAGAGAAGTATAAAAGTTGTTTTCACTATCAAGCACTATGTAATGTCCTCAATCAATTTGTTTCTCACTCAAATTCGGTGTAAAGATAAAAATCTCATAAAAGTTCTTCTAACATTAAAAAACAATCATAAAAATATCCTTCTGCTTTGTGTGTGAGTGATTAACAATTTTGACGCAAAACTTCTAATGTCATTTATATTTTAAGATAAAAAAAGTTCAGACAATCAGAAGCAAATGTTTCACAAACAAAGACACACTCTTGTTATAATTAACAAGCAGGACAAAGATCACAAAATTTACAAAATGAAACCAAAAAAACTCAAAATATTGAAAAAGGTTTGTACAAAAGACCTCAAATATCAAATGGGATGTTTCACAGATCTTTGAAATTCCTCACAAAGGTTTCTACTCAACTAGATAAACGAGAAGAAAGCAGCAAGTCACTTCTAAATCAATAAATACGAAGAGTGACTTCACAGTAAGGAAAGAAAACGTCCAAATCCCAAATAAGAAGAGATCAATTCTTAGAAACAGGGTGTTGAAGGCCAATACCAAGATGAACTGAGAGGATGAAACTTCTGAGCCAAATCCAAAATGAAGAAACAACTTCAGAAGATGAAAATTCTAGAGAATTCCTCATAGAAAGGGGTAGCACTCTAGTGTAAGGGGAACCAGAGCATTCCAGCGCTCTTTGTAAGGCTAAAGGGGAGTTCTAGCTCTCTGAAAACAATAGAGGGGGAGCACTCTATTCATAAAACTCAGAAAATCACTTAGCAAAAAAAAATTCCAAGCAAGCTCGGCAAATCAAGGTGATCATGATGAGATAAATAGGCAATCAAACAAATCTAAGAATCAAAGACAGTATGGAGAAGGTCAATAAAAGGGAAAAGGACCAAGACAATATCTGGGAACGGAAACAAAAATCAGAGCCCCTTCCCAGTATGGTCCCCAATTTCTGTTACAGGTGAATCCTCCCGCGGACAAGTGGATTCCCTCTTGGTCTCTAGAATCCTAAGGACAAGACAAAAAAGTGCTTAACATGGACACTGGAATTCTTTATAGATCTAGTTACACTAATATGTGAAAAGGAAAAAGAGGGACATGTACCTTGTTAATGGCATTTTTCCTCACAATATCCAAGTTGATCTCCAATCCTGAGCTTCTCGATAGGTCCTATAAAACAAACAAATATACAAATAATTTCTTATTCTATTGAGATTAGCTCAAACATATATCTATCTATTGAAGAAAAATTCATGTGGAATGAACATAAATTTGAAAGAAACAGTCCAAGCATTGATTATTAATGAGAACAAGTAAAAGGTGCTTACAATCCTTTCATGGAGGTGCAACATCCTCTTCCAACCCTCCTTGTCCAACCCCTTTGCTCAAGTAATCTACACTAATTTCCTTGATGAAATCTCACTTATGGGATCATAAGTTTCATATATCCAATTTTTTTTGTCAATACCACTTATAGGATTATAAGTTTGGTATCAATCTCTAGGCTCCCTTCTGCCATGAGGAGGCCTCTGTGTAAAGGCTTGGAGAGGCCTAACCACTTGAGATATATTTGTGATAAATTGAGGATTCCTCTCCTTTAGCTGTGGATATCCCCTAAGATCATTCCTTGACCCAAGATTCGACCCCAACTACCTTCAGATATTCAGGGGATTGTCCCCTGATTCCCTCCAACAAACCAAATTTCACCCAAAAAAGGGCATCACTCCCTCAAAATGGGAACAGAGCCCTATAACTCTCCCTTAGAAGAGGGTACAGAGAACCAACGCTCCCTAACAGTGGGTTGGGGAGCACTCCCTTCCAAAAATTATATTTTAGTGGTTTTCTGAGTGGCAAAAGGCTTGTACTCCTCTGCCAATTGATTTATCTTCTTCAAAACTAGTCTTTGAGTTGTCTTAGTGTCCTTATGATGTCATTAGAGAGACGACACTAGAAGTATGATGTTTACGACACTTGCGACACTTGTGACCAATATGTGACACTTGCAATATTTATAATGACGAAACTAGCCATCATTGCAATGAGTAATCTTGATCTGTAACAATAGCACCTTTAATTGTATTGATGCAACTAAGAAATATGCATAATATATGGATTCGTATTGATTATACCCATAGAGCTAGTATCAGAGATTTGATCTTGAACTTACATATAAACAATATATAACACTAAGTAATGCATATTGTATACGATAACCAAGCTGATATTGAAGTAATACCTAAGTAATCTATAATGAACACATACTACTTATTACTACTCCATAGTGTTGATTATGGAAATAAGGGGAATATACACACTACTCGATAATGGTGATATGTGAAAATAAGGGTAATAGCTTATGACACAAGCATTGGAATCACATACAAGTGTAATACATGTGTTGATACTTATTTCCATTGTTTTCTAGTGATATCCCATGTACTTAATAAGTGATAAAATTAATATCACAATATGTATTGATTATGGTAAATAGGTAACACGATATAACCTTGTTGAACCTTAAGTTAAGTTGTTCCTGTATTACTGATATCATAGTAATGGAATTGCTTTATTCCCCTTGTATTACAGGTTAATCTATTGCCTTTAGTTCTTCTCATATACTGCCCTTTGTAGTTAACAGTCATGTCGTTTGCTTCATGACCCTATGTTATATCTCATATAACAACCTTTAACTGTTACTAGAAAAATAGGGAAGAGGCTAGTAGTATCCCTATTCAATGGACTTACTTCCTTATAGTGATCATTGTTCTGGTACTAGGATGAGATTCACAGTGTGGAATGCTATGGAATTAATGAGAAGCAGTATCATTATCTACTACACAATGAGAGATTAAAACCAGTGTAATCAGTAGTTCATAATCAGATATATTAGACTCATATCACGAAGTTGTACTCATAGGTAGTTTTGTACCAAGCCATATCTAAGTAATGGAAATCATTGGTAATAAGCTAATCACCATCATAAGTAGTAATAATACACTCACTCTATGTGATGGATAGGTGATATGAATAGTCGTAGTGATCTCATATTACTAATAGTTTAATGAACATTAGCTTTGTGTTAATTACATTATGAGTATTTCTTATTCTGTGCTATTACATATGGTATAAGTAGTGACATGTAGATATTGAGTTTAAAGTAGAGCTTACTTCATAGTTACCCATCATGTAATTGTTCCAAGAACTGTAAGTAAGCATATGGTTTTAGTTATGTGATTAACTTTATCTAAAAAAGAATGTGATTATGGTGTTAGTAAGCATATAGAATTCCTAGGAACTATATCTACTACTATTGTTGTTGTATGCTTTATATCTTGACCTAGTGGAATTATAATTAGCTAGGATGCTACTTCGTCAACTTATAGAGCTTTACCTGGAGTTCAAATTGACATGACCACCTAACCATTTCAAGATTTTTATTAACCTTGGCATCAACATCTATAATAGTAAGCATAGATAAGACGATTTGACTTGCCTATGGGCATGGATAGGGCAATTTTTTGCCCTATCAATGTACATGGATAGGATTGAATCCGGGTGTGTCTCTATACATAGACAGGGCTGAATATGGCCTTGTCCATGTACATGGATAGTCCCGAACCTCCTATAAATTAATAATCTATGAACACAATAGGATACAGACACAATCGAGTAAAAAAAAGACACAACAATACCTATACCATATCGGGTACATACAAGTAGAGGTATAATATGTTTATCAGATGTGATGATAGATCCAAATTTGGACCTATACATGTACAGGGATAGGCTTGAATTCAAGATTGTCCCATTATTGAAGAACAACATATGTATAAACTAAATAAAGTCCAAAGAAGAGCATGATCACATTATTCATCTTCCTTAGGTTTTTTTTTTTTTCTTAAGTACCAAGTTGATATAATGTGTGATTGTTTTCTCTCTTGTGATGGTCCATGAGACCTAGGAGCAGTTAAGAAGAGCATGATCACATTATTGATATTCCTTTTACGTTGGGATGATAAAATCTTATAAATAAATATCATGTGGACATCTTTCCATTCAAGAAGAACTTAATTGTTGACATTGTCTTAGAATCACCTTTGTTTGACTTATGATCCCTTTAATTGTTGTGTGGGTTTTTGGTTTTGTTCTTTACCTAAAGAAAGTTATCCTTCTTGACTTTGGAAGAATTTAATTGTTGACTTTGTGTTGAAACCACCCTCCCTTGAATTATGCCCCCCTTAATTGTTGTGTGGGTTTTTGGTTTTGTTTCTTTTTTTTTTCCTAAATAAAGTTAGATGCCTTAACTTATTTCTCTTGAATTATTTAATTATTTAATTATGTGGCTACAACCCCTCTTCTTAGTCTTTTCCATCTTGCTGGAGATCTCTTATTGGTTATTGTTTGGGTATTTTGGTTCTACTTGCTAGTGTCACCTTCCTCATATTTTTGTTGGTGTCATCCTCTTTATGTCCTTGCTAATTCCACCTTGAGTATGTTTTCGTTATATTCTATTCTTGGTGCCACATGTGTATGTTTCTGGTTAGTCTATTGATATTTTACCCTAAAATTTCTTCTTGGCAATTTATTCCATGTGTCATGATGAGATCTACCTTGAGGGTTTGATCAATGATCCCTTGAAGTTTTTTCTGAGCATATATATAAGAGCATAGTAACAACATGTATCATGTGATATTTTTTCTTCTTTTAGTTTTAAGTAAATGTTTTTTCAGTGATTGTTTTTCTCAATGATTGAAAAAAATATAGTTGTTCTAGTTTTTCAAATATATGTTTTTTCAATATATGTTCTCAAATTCTTGTGTTATAAATTTAGTATTTCCATTTAATGTTTCTAAAACTTATGAACTTTCGTATTCATGAATTTCCAAAGGATAGATATTGAGGCAAGATGTCGAGACAAGAGTCTCCAAAAATTCCTCACAAACGCTCTGGGCTATCCGAAGAAGGAAGAAGAGGATCTCCTTCTTCGACTAAGACTCTGAGTGACCAACGACAATCTCCTCGGAGGATATTATCAAATGAATCTATGAATAGATCAACTCAATAATTTTCTCAAGCAAGTGTTATGGCTTCAAAATTCATAGATAGGTTGCACATCGATACTCTTACACCTGAGAATGTAGGGAATACATCAGGATAAGAAAATATTTTTGGTATTTTTTTTTTATTTTGTTTATTTCTGTTTTATTTTTTTTGTATTTATATTTATGTCAACTTAAATGTTGTAATTGATTTTAAATGTGTGTGTAGACAATGAGTTTAGTGCGAGGGAAGACAGTGAAAGAGAGAGTGGGTGTCACGAAGATTATAATGTTGGTGAAGAGGGTGAAAGTGGATTTAGGAGGCGAGGTTATCACGAAACACAAGATTACACGCCTACGTCCACCTATCCTTCAGATGTAGGTGATGAGTTTCCCTGGGAAGGGATTACTGAATAAATGACCCTTGAGCAATGATCAGGTGTTAAAAGCAGGTTGGAAAATGATTTGAAGATTTTGGATCTCCCTCGGGAGAGTAAACAAAGCTTACAGATTGTTTTGCATTCATTGAAAAAATTTATAGATGCATACCAAACGATGGGGACAACCACTGACACTTTTATCGATTTGATGAGGTGGTGAAAGTTATAGGTGATGGGCATTGATAAATGGGATGCAGTAAAAAAAAAATTTCAAAGGAAAACACATTTTCAATTTCAAAGATGCACCAAAGTGAAAGTTGTTGACGGTGAAATATTTTAAGCACTCAAACATAGTAGAACATATGTATAACATATTTTTGGCAGCATATAAGAAATTTTCATGTAACGATGAGATTCCACATTATTTTGATAGACACTTTTATGCATATTTTTTCATGGACATGCACCCTGATTATACTAGTCTACCCTCCAATTATTATGGGGTTGGTAAAGGATGAACATATGATCGAAAATGGGCATATCGAAATGTGACATTACAAAGGCCTCCATGACCTTTAGTATCTCTCCCAACATGGGCATCTTCTTCACATTCAGAGTTGTGAGATTCATCGGAGGTTGACAAAGAGGATAGGAATGCAATTGGGGAAAATTTGGAATCAATTTTTTATGGCGTTGATGTTCGTTTGAACCTCAGCGAGAAGAAAACAATTCTCAGACCAGTGTCGTTTATAAAATAGACGTGGAGTTAGATACCATGTTAGTAGAAGATCTTAAGGAGTATGATTTTTTTTTTCGTGATGGTTGGAAGGAAGTCATTCAGAATGATGAATCGAACAGTAGATTGGTATGTGTTAAATAGTTAGTAAGTTTTTGACGCATTTTAGGATAGTTTACTTCTAATTCTAGATCTAGATATATAGCATTGTATCTGTATAAATAATTGAGTTGATATTGTCATTAATTGCAGTTTGGAGATATGTTAAAAGAATCTCTAGTAAATAGGGGACTTGATTCCATAAGTTTAAATTTGGATGGGTTGAATCAGGTATGTGTTTTCTAATATCCACAGATGAGCACTTTAGTTTTCCAATCTCCAATCTTTTGAATAATATCAACACCATGGCATTTATAATTTTGTATAAATGTGAACACATTGAATCCTAGATTTAGTTCTTATTTGTGTTGTTCACATATCCCTATTCCATTTCCTATTACTTGGGCATACTTCTCTCAATTCTCATTGGGAGAGTTTCAAGAGGGTGAGACTTCACAGGTATCATTGCATGTTGAAAACAAATTTAGTTATATATTAAAATTTCAAATTGTCATTTAAATTATTAATTTAAAAGAAGAATGTCTTAAACAATATTTAATTTATTGAATCATAGGTTGACACATCATAGGCATTACATGTTTCAAAATTTAACACTACAATTTAATGTGTTAAAATCATTTAAATTTAATTTTCAAATTTTAAATGTGCTATATAGGGTAATGTGGAGAAGAGAGTACCTGAGAGTGTACTTGAACAAAATGTGGAGAAGAGAGTGCAGGAGATTGTGATTGAGGAGGAAGAATCCATACATGGGAAGGATGCGTATAATGATGATGATTCATAAATGTATGTTCATTGCACATTTGTGAGTTTTAATTTTATTTAATTTTGGGGTTTTATATAAAAGTGTTCAAGCTTATTTTTGTTGAATAAGCTTAAATTTTTTTCTTTTTTCAAACTTTTGTTTTATCAAATTTTTAGCTTAACGTTTCCTATTCATAGGGTTACTAAACTAGTGTTTATATAAAATTTCAATGCTTTGATCAATTATTTTGAAATATATAGAACACCTATATAAGCTTATCATTGTCTTAAATGGTACATTATTTATGTTATTTTGAATGCTTTGATCAATTATTTTGAAATATATATAACCCCTATATAATCTTATTTATGTTTAGATCATGATGAAGACCTAATTTTGAACATGAGCATTTGATTATTTGAGAACAGACTCTATCCCACATCAGAAAAGGGAAACTTTCTAATTTTTTTTCGATTGAATTCCTTGCCTCCTTGTCCAAGAATGGCATAGTATGGACATTTTTATTTTCTGCATACAACAAAGTGAATTCCTTCTTTCCAGGGTATTGTAGAACTCTTAAATAAATTGGTTACTAACCACAAAAACCAACATTCAAGTAGATTTACAAATAATCTATGTACATGCATGATCTAACTTGTGTTTAGATTATGATGGAGTATTTCAAAAAGCATTTGATTATATGAAATATGAATACACCCCAAAGATGAAAAATTTAAATGATTTTTGAAGAATGACTTAATATATGTGCTTATTTGTGTTTTCTTCAAGTACATGAAATATTATATGAGAACATGTATTCCACCACAAAAAGAGGAGATAAGAGGAGATAAGTATTTTCTGGAACTCACATGTATACTATATGTGAGCTAGCTCACATACAGTAGCTCACAAATGCTATATGTGAGCTAGCTCACATATAATTTCAAAGAGAATTTTATTATATGTAATATGAATACATCTGAAAGATGAAACATTTAAATGGTTTTTTAAGAATGACTTAATATATGTACAGATTTGTGTTTTCTTGATGTACGTGAAAGATTATATGAGAACATATATTCCACTGCAGAAGAGGATAGAAGTATTTTACTGCTGAGGAGATTAGTATTTTACTACTGAGTAAATAAGATCACCTGTAATGAGAATTTCACCGGAAGGATTTGGGACTTTATCCACAAGGAGATAATTATTTTATTGGAAGAATGACCTAATATGCCGATATGTGAACTTACCACAATATCCACAAAAAATTCTTACCAAGAACACAATTTTAGTATTTTAATTTTTTAAAGATTTTAGATAAGATTTTACAAATTGTTTAAATCATGTATGCTTAATGTGGAGAGTAACTATTTTGGAAGTTTTGGAACTTTGTGATGAAAGTTTGGTTTAAAAAAAGTGTAAAAAATGTGTAATAAAAAGAGAGAGAAAATCTTAAATCTATTTAACTCTCGTTGGGTATGTTATTATTTTTTATTATTTATTTAATATTTAGTTAAAGTATATACGCTAATTTATGTGTTATTTGTTTATTATTATTATTGTTTTTTATTGTTCCATATATGTTTAAATTATGTTAGGTGGAAAATATGTTTAAATTATATTTGCTGGAAAATATGTTTACATTATATTTGGTGGAAAGGAGTATGTTGGAGGATGAGACTTAAATATTTTGGTATGTATGCCAAATTTTCTTTAATAACAACTTGTTTTATTTATCTAAAATGGTACATGTGTACATTTTATTTTAAATTTGTACATACATTTTATTGTACATTTTTAATTTTTGAATTATGTTTTCTTTTGCATGTTTGAATTGTGAATTTTTAATTTTTGAATTATGTTTTCTTTTGCAGGTTCGAATTGCAGGTATGAAGTGATCTATCTTAAAGCGTTGTCTTAGAGTCAAGAATTTTGGAGTTAAATGTATTAATTTTTTTTATCATCCTAAAATGGATGTCGAACCTATGTATTTGGCGGTGTAACTATTCAAACTTTGATTATATATATATATATTTGATATTTTTAGAACTCAAAATATCAATTTATTGTCTCATATTTGATTTCTATTATATTGTTTATATGATGGTGGAAAATATTGTTTATTGTTTCATCTTTGTTTTCTCTTATATCATTTACGATGGTGAAATATATTTTTTATTCATTAATAAATAGTCAATAAATTTGAATTTGAATTTTTATGTTTTATGGTGAAAGGATAATTTATTTTTTAATGGAAACTTCTCGATACCAAGGAAAAGGGGAAAATCCAAGAGAGGGGTTGTGTGGTATAGCTCGCAGGGGAGAGGATGAAAAAATACTCTAGACCTGTCTCCGTCTACAGCTCATGCCTCTCATTCCTCCACCTTGGATCTCCTTCCTCTATCCTCCCTGTGGGCCTACAGAGTGGAGTGGTTTGAAAGCATGGGTAATTCACTAGGCTTCGCACCTGAGCTTAGCCTAGAAGCAGCATCCATACACCATCCTCCTTCATGCCTGCCTTCTATCTTTGCTCTCCCTAGCTCGACTTCCCCCCCCACTTCTTCCGCCTCCCCCCACACTTCTTCCACATCCCCCCACACTTCACCTCATCTTTCTCCCCTTGTTTCACCCTTGCCACCGCCTTCATGCGCTCAATGCGATGGGTTTATGAAGCTGGAAAATTTTTGGAAAACATCCAAAACTCAGTCTGTGAAGTCAGGTGTGACATGGAGGAGTTGTTGATCAGAGATGAACTTCATGAGAATTGTGAGGAGTGCTTGGAGACTTTCATCTGCACTCTCCTTCACACCACTCTGGACACAAGTACTTCATCCCCAAACATTGCATATGATCCTTAGACGGAACTGAATCCAGGCATAAGCTCCAGATGATTACTTTTTATTCTTGGTTTCTTGATGTCTTTAGACTGATTACTTCTCTTAGATATGGCCCTACGAGGCAACTTAGTTTATTTTTCTGCAATTGTGAACTGTTTGGACAAATGGCATCATTGGTTTCTCATCTGGGCGATGCAGCCATTGTCTCATTGTTTACACTAGGACAGATTCAATTTTTTGATACAAGAAGGATTTAATAAGAAATTATTAATATAAATATCCTACTTTATGTACAAAAAAGAAGAAGGTTAATTTATGTGTTACGATACTATGCTGAAATTAAAAATGTTTTATTTCATATTTATAAACATTATTGTATAAACATCATTGTACTATGTGAAGTAGAGTTGATTCTATGTGGAGTTGATTGTGTAGTGATGGGAGATCTAGGTAGTTATCAAATTATAGCTTCTAACTTATAATTTAAATTTTGATTGATTTGGATATGTGGTTGAAAATAGTCAAAACAAGTCATCAAATTTTATAGTTTCTTATGAAATTTCACAATGAAATGACAGTCCAAAACTAAAATGGTTATGTTAGTCTTTGGTTTATTTTCGATATTTCAATATATTTATTCAAAAAAATGTGAAATAAAGATTATAGTTTCTAACTTATAATTTAAATTTTGTTTGA
>JZKD02S1675200.1:85136-102280 GCA_000966675.3 Picea glauca
TATAATTTAAATTTTGTTTGATTTGGAAATATGGTTGAAAATAGTCAAAACAAGTCATCAAATTTTATAGTTTCTTATGAAATTTCACAATGAAATGACAGTCCAACACTAAACTAGTTATGTTAGTCTTTGATTTCTTTTCGAGCTTTCAATATATTTATTCAAAAAAATGTGAAATAAAAATGTGTACTTTGTAATAAAAATTGAAATAAAAACATGATTTAAAATGTAAAATTAAAATATACTTTAATATAAGTAAGTGATTTTCATTAAAATTTATTTTGATATAAATTTTTATGTATCGAAAATGGTAGATCTGGAAATCATCAATCCTCTGCACATTGGAAGTAGTATAACCTATTTTAATATGTAAAATTAAAATATAGTTTAATATAAGTAAGCGATTTTCATTAAAATTTATATTGATATAAATCATTTTGTATCGAAAAGGGTAGAAAATGGTTGATGAAAATTATCAATCCTCTGCACATTGAAAGTATTCACTAATTCCATTAATATGATGCCTACCATTAATTCAATTAAAATTATGAAAATTTAAATGCAACAAATCAAGCCTTAGTAGATGAGGTCTCTAATTTTTTATTTTTTTTTATCAAGCCACAAAATCAAATTCATTTTCAACTTATGTGTTTTTCAATCAAAATTAGTGAAAACTATGTTTAATGTGTATAATATGACTAACTTGTTATGTGCTCATCATACACATTTTTATTTCAATTTGCTTCAAGATATTGAAATCTAAATGCAGAAATTTAACAATTTCATATAATATCAACACTTTTGAAATCAAAATTTACAATTTCATAATTAAAATTGATACTTTTTAACATGACTTTAAATTTTTTAATTAGGATGATAATCATACATGTATTAACCTGAATTCTTTAATTTGGATGTTAATTGAATACACTTTAAGGTGTCTTTAAAGTTTTTCTAAGCCATCAATAGTCCCTTATAATGACATGGAAATGGGTCCTAGTTTTGATATGAAGTTATCATCTTCATATGAAAATGCATTGAATAATCAAATTGAAAATAATGAATGCAAATCCTATATGTAGTAAATTGGTTACATGTATTAAAGGATTTTTGTATACGATTTGCATAATTTCTAGGATTAAAGTATAATCATCCAAAGTATAGGTCAATTTAGGTTCCCTAGATACAATATATAAGTTCCTCCCTGAAATTGTAAATGAGGCTTCCAGTAAAATTTATAATTCATAAAAAATACAACTTTTCTTAATTGAATGGACAATGAAAGTAACCTAAGCTAGAAATGATTCTAGACTCCAAGATATTCATCAATACATGTACTTTCAATGTAAATTATAAAACTATGGAATCTACATGTCACTTGTTTAAATAAAGTGTAATGATATTCCATCTTCAATTATTCATTCATGATCGGCTTTGGACATTTTTCATTTTCTAACTTTTTTTTTTTTCTTGATTGAAATTCTATTAACTTTATGCATATTTCACATGCCAAATGACTATATTAACAACTTATGACATTTGACTGGTAGTCTTGAGAGTGAACATGAGTATCGATTTGATGGTTTTCTTGAAACAAATATCCTTTCAATACGATAGATCCTCTTTCATATATAAAATTGTTATCATCAAAGTCTTCTAATAACCTCATATTTTGTTTTGTGCATCACATCAAATAAGATTTCACGTTTTCAGTGTTGTCTACATGTGCAACCATGACAAAGACATCTCCTACAAATAATTCAATATATTGGACAACAAATAGTTCGTGTTAGATTATCACACATGTACATCTACAAGTTATTTGAAAAAAATGAAACATAAAAATTACCTTCTCTAACAAGATCAGAAACTCTATCGCCATCAACTGACACTACAGTTTCATTTGATTCCATCTCCTCTGAGATTTCAAGTGGAATTTTCCCTTTTATATTAAGTTCGGTATGTCTCCAAGATTTAAAATATTCTACATTTTCATTTTCACAACTCTCTATGAATTTTGTGTCCTCTATGCAAACTAAACAAAAACAAGACTCATTTCCTCTACCAATTGCAAACACATTTTTATAGCATTTTGTTTTAACTGAATGTATTTTTCATGTCCCATGTATTGTACCTACTTCATATGGGATTGATCTATTTACATCCTGGATTCCAACATACCAAAAAAACCTGCACAAGACAAGAACTTGTTAACTTGAAATATCTCAAGAAAATGATTGAAGATTGAATATAAATTTGAACACGTGAATAAAAATATCATGTGTACATGTGTAACATGTATATATAGACACACTTGTGCAGATCCCTAGACAGATTGTTTTCATGGCTTAGCGCCATTTTTCACCATTCAACAACTTGATCAACGGATTCAAATTGATCGGCATGAGGGTTCATCTGATACCTTCGAAGTGCTTGTTTTACACATGTCCCTACACCATCGTGCTCTCATTTTCCATGACCAGTCTAAAAAAAATTCCAACAATGTGTAATGTTTGATTTTTTTATGAAGACGACACAACCAATAGAATGATCATGAATATTTGAGCTGACCCGCACAACCATCTGACCATATCCAATGTCGATCGAATCCGATTCCATGTACTTTCAATGAATCATAAAAATTATTAAAACATTGTTGTACATAATGTGTGTCGTTTGATCGATCATCACTTATATAAAAGTGGTATTCTTTAATAACATGTCGATTTTCATTGGTGCTTTCTATGTTATCAAGACTCCATTGAGCATGTCTATATAGAACATGGACAAATATAGTGACATGATCAGATTGATAAGATTCACTCTATATTTATTTTTGTGCAGTGAATGTGTAATTCTCTGCAAAATCAACTATAGACAAAATTGTCCCTAGTGGAAACACCTCATGGGATTGTTTGAATTGTAGGTGCTTCCATAGAGCTATATATAAATGCTTGATGTATTTATAAATTTCTTCCTTGAAATTCTTCAAAAACTCTATGACACAGATTTTATCTACTTTCAAATCAATCCTTTTGGAAATAACATTTAAAGAATGTGGATTCCTATTGTTGATATATTCATATCTCTTCCAATTGACTGTTATATTAGAAAATGATTGATCATTCATATCAATAGGATACTTTGATTGAAACAAAATTATATTTCCACAATGATCGCATTTCTTTCCATGAAAACATTTTTTTTGGTAAAATAATTCATCACCTTCTCTTTCACATAGAATTTCAGATATAAAAGCATGGAATGTGGAAGGAGGAGGTGAACTTGGCCATAACATTTTACCAACATCAAGAAAAGTGTCATAATATAACTCAAATTCCACATGATAACGGGAACAACAAGTGTCACGAACAATGATGGGTCTAACAAACCATGGTTTTTGTTGCACAAATGTATTGATGAAAATTTTAACTTCTTTGTGCTCTTCTTTGAACTTATTGAACACTTCTATTTGCGTCATTGGAAATATATGTTTTGGATGTTCTTCATATTGTTTTCATGCTATTATTCATCACAACACATCTCTTGTATGTGGTGAAACACGATATTATGTCAACCAACAATTACGAGCCAATTCTTTAACATTTTATGCAACTCTATCTTTGTAGGGTTGTCACGAAATCACTGTCCAACAAGCTAGTTCATTATTTTCATCTATTTGCAATTGAAATTTTCTATGTTTGTACAATGTTTTTCTTGATGTTCCCATCATTTTTGCCACGTGTCATGTCAAACGATCTTTATATTGCTAGATTAAACAACTCATGTTTGTATCACTCTACTTGCAACACTGACATCTTTTTTTCGAGATTTTGCAAAAGCTTTTAATACACTAGTTATATTTTCAAAGACATTATGTTTCACCTTTGTATCTTTGGTCGACTTTTGAATACCCAATAATGATGTAGCTTCTTTAACTTTCTTGACTTTATTAGACAGAGTAAAAGTTAATCTTGTACTCTTACATATTCATCTTTGAAAAAAGTATTATACATATTCTTAGTTCGATATATTATATGATTATTAGTTGTTTTCTTCCCAAATTTGTCAGTATCAACATTTTCTAATATTTCATCATCAATGTTGATAGATTCTCCTGCATATTTCAATTTAAAGTTTATATTAAAAAACAAAACCCGAACATAAATTCACTAAACTATATACAAGTGTTCATCTTGTATAATTTAAATTTATGTACATACCTATAGGTGATTCATCTTGTGCTTCAATTTTGGTTTCAACGTCTTCATCGATGTTATGAGACAAATCTATTTATGTTTTTTTAAAAACATCAAATCGTAATTACAATCATTTATATTAAACAATATTTTAAATTTGAATTCTATACTTTTAATATAGACAATATGTGCATGCATACCTGGTTGGACTTCTTCTTATTGAAAATCTCTATTTACAGTATCATCGTTTATTTCTTCAATAATTGCATGTTCTCGTTTATTTCTCCAATAATGCTCTTTCCTTTGATCGTTATGGTGATTTTTGTCTTGAGTGAGATCAAATTTTATCTTGCGCAAACTTATGTTTCCCATGAATATAGTTATCTGTAAAAGTTTAAAAAAAAAACAGCAATTCAAAATAGTCTCAGAAAAACTTCATTGCCACAAAAATTATTAAAAAATAATATCAATAATTTTACATTCAACAAAGGCTTCACCTTGAAAAAATGCTCAACATTTATATTTCAATAAATAAATTGTTATTCCAAGAAAAACTTGAACAAACATCAATTACCTTGTTCAACAAAAACGAAAAAGATGATTCAAAAATTTCTTTAGGTGCTCTCGAAAGCCTTGAAATAAGCAATGAATTGTGTTAAATGTGTTTGTCCGAAAGTGTATTTATACAATTTGGTGCGAAATGAAACGAGACGATGTGTCTTTGCAATTTTTTAGCTGACATAAATCTCTCACCCATCTTTTGACCGAAAAAAGGCTTTTTCAGCCGAAAATCTAGGAAACCGTTTAATTTTAATGGATTCCATTAGAATTTTGTTTTTTGTCCAAAAAAAATTATTTTCGACCGGAAGATTATTTCAGTCGAAAACCAACGAATGGGACTATTTGCTGGACCAAATAATTTCCTCTAGATTACCTGAACTTTGGAGGTTGCGGACTCCTGTAAATACTCAAAATTTGGTTTTGAAAATGACACCAACAATTGCAAAATTGAATCTACTTTCAATTCCTATAATTGTTTTTCATTTTAATTATTTTTATCTAATATTATTTAATTTTTAAAAAAATCACTGCATAATATTTTTATCTCACATTATGATTCAGTAAAATTAAATATTTGTATCTCTAAAAATACACAGTGAAAAATTTAGAAAAAATTATATTCATAATCCTTAAACTGTTCTTTTCAAAAGGGTATTTTTAGATTTTACTTTTAAGTAAAAATTAAGATAGATACAAGGTGGGGGGAAACGTGTGTTTAAAATGTGCAACATTTTCATCTTGGTCAACTTCAAAAACTTCTAGAAATTATAATATCCATCCGTTAGATTCACAAGTATAGTCATAATAAAACATAGTCTCTTTAGATTGTTTTAGTGTATTTCATTTGTTAAAAAAAAAAGTTTAAAAATAGATACATTGTTGGGGGAAAAAAAAACTCATTATCATTTATTTCATCTTTAAGGAACATACTGTTAAACAATTTCCAAATTGACATATCAAATATTAATAAAACAAATTTCAAAAATAATCATTGGAACGCTAACGAAATTCTTCACAAGTTTTGTTTTTAAAGTAAAGTTAAATTATAAATAAAAAAAATAATTTTGTATGACGGAATTTGAATAACTTGTGAAAATATAGTTTTTTTCTCATACAACAAGAAACATCGACACCCATCTTCATGATTTCACCCAAATAAATTCACTTATAACAAGCATAGTTGTAGAAAAGAAAGTCCTTGGTTTCAGGGAAGAGATTTCATCACTTGACTTGGCATGGATGATATTGTTGAATCTTTAGGTTGAAATATAGTAATCATAGATCACAACATGTTCTCATTGATTGAATTGACTTACTCTGTGACCTGTCACTTTTAATTTCAATCTTGAAAGGAAATTTCAGTTGTTTGCTTGAGCAAATCCCATTTGATAGATTTATAGTAGAAATTAAAAGAGAATATCTAAATTCATATGTAAATATTTGTTGTAGATAAAAACATATTATATCTTTGGATGTATCTAGTTAACAGATAAAATAGTTCTTTTGTTGGTTGCTGACATGGATATCAAAGAAACATGTCTTAAGGAACAATTTCCCTATGTACACTATAAAGAATTCACGCTTTTTTTTCGTATAACATTGATAATCACAATATGTTTTCTTAACTTCTACGCTACCAAAATCATAGGTGTGTGATTGAGTACAAGTGTAGTGATATTCATCAAATTAAGGATTTATAAATATTCTCTTTGTGGAGAAGATTTGGGCCTCGTGATTTTTTTAATACTTCCTTGATGCCCAGGGAAAGGAATGGAATCTTTTAAGCTATATAGACTAGTGGAAAAAGGCATCTGTAACATCCCCAAAAATAAAGTATTATTGAAGTCCAAAAAATACTTAGGAAATTATTTCTGGTTTTGGTAAATTCAAAATTGGAAAATCATGGCCATTTATGACAATTCCAAATTTCGAGTTTAGTTAATTGTAATTTATTTGTTGTGACTATTGGGAAAAGATTTGATTTTCCCAACCAACTCTTTGACTATGATACTTGTAAGAAAACATATATTTTTATATTTATTGCTAATAGACAAATGGAACAACTAGGTTGAAATCAACTGACCATGACTCCATGAGTGGGGAACATGTTGGAACTACCTCAGGGCTGAATGTTACAAGAAGAAAATCAGGAATGTGGCCATTGGCATCCCTTGAAAATTAGGGATTTGAAAAACTGCAAAAACTTGGTTGTTTCATTTGTTGTATCAACGTTTGGTTAAGATATGTTCATCTACTCTTCTCTCGTTGAATTTATGTTGATTAATCAGTTGATAGCATACATTTTCCTTATTCCTGGATGAATGTCCTATTGTTTTATGGCTGATAGAATGCATCTACTTGTGTTAGTAGAATGATATAAATAGTCTTTGTTATATAATGGCTAAGTGGGATAAAATGAATTATAGGATGAATCCTTGGAGGTGCGATTTTGTTAATGAATGAAGTAATAAAACTATTGTTATTTGTTGTAGGAATAGATTTATTTTGTTAATAAATGAAGTAATAAGCTACTACGTGTTAGCTGTGATAATAACATATTTATTTGGTTAGATAATAAAGAAATAGAGCTACTCCGTGTTGGTTATGGCAGGTACATGGGGTATGCCTATAAATAAAATAGAAATCATTTTAGGGTTATTTTAACCTCTACCAGGCAAGGGTACACATACTTATAGATGTTCAGATTCAATAATATGAAACTGTAAAAGTACTAACTTAAATTTTGGAAACCATATAAATATATATGTGCATACATATTTTTGTGGATCAGAATATGCGCAACCATATTAATAACTAAGGGACGTTCAAGTTTTATAAATATCAAAGAAGACCCAGAAGGGATGTAAAATATAATTTAATATATGAATACATATTTATATCCGATACAGAGTCCTAAGTTATAAAATATATAATACACAGAAACAAATGATTGACTGTTACGTAACTTGAAATTTGAGTTTTCCATCTAAATTGGCTATACATTTGGACCAAACAGTACAGTCATGTTTCATTAAAATAACGCAAAATCAAAGGTTTTGAATGGTAAATACATAAATAATGTTCACAGTATGGGGTTTTCCATTATGTTTTTCTTTAAAAATTGAATATATAAATAACTAGTTCCTATAGGAGCCTGGTACAATTCCCACGATGATTGTATTCTAGCACATAACTATTTCACGCGATAGAACCTGGATTAATATTTTTCTTGAGCATTGTAAATAGAACCCAAGTACCTCTTGCATAGGACGTTGCCTTGAATCTAGAGACTTCAGACATTAACAGTCCTGCAAGGAAACCAAGAAATGTTAATTAGTATAAAGATAAAAGTAAACATAATTTTGAATGACGAACCTAGATTAATTACCAAGACAAATTCTATGCCAAAGAAATGTTACTGACATAATTTATAACTTCAATTCAGTTGAGATTTGGGGCCTGTTGTTCCATCTACGCCATTGAAGGAATCATCCGTAGACTGAGGGGGGGAGAAGTGGACCAATATGGGCCTAATGAGTACCCTTGCAGCAAACAGGGGCCCCATAATTAGATCACAGTAATCAAATATTTAACCATGAATGACAGTAGGAAAATAAGGGCATCTTTTTCAACCAGAGTTTTCAAGAATGCACAGAATAAAACATGTTCCACAAACAAAATTTTACGAATTCAGGTCACGGATGATGCCACGATATTGTGCCTTCACAACTATAAGAAAATGTAAATTATGGGTCACTGACCAAAAATAAAACAAGAGCATAACAGATTAACTACCATATTCTGAATGGAGAATAAACATAAATATTTTAAGAGTTATTAAGTTCTGGAATAATAATACATAGTGGGAATTTAGACCTCATATCTATGCATGTACAGGCGCGATTAAGGTAAACAGAGAAATTTTGAATTAAAGCCAAACCCTGTACAACAATAAGGAAACCTCACCATGACTACAGGAATGTGGTTGCGACTTCACGACTTTAAATATAAGAATGTCATGTCTCCACAGTAAGCCAATAAATCGATAACTTACAAACTTAATACTAAGTTGAACGGAGGAAACAAGGAAAGAATACAAACTATGTTTTTCTATAGCGAACACGGTAAGGGTCAACATAGTTAAAGAGTAAGTTCAAATAATGAGAGTCGAGACCTTGCCCTGACCAAAAAACCTCGTGAAAAAAATATGGGTCTTGCCAGAGAACTTTACACATAATAAGACTACTCATCATTTATTTCTTTTAGGGGCCTTTATAATAGGGTTTAATCACTCGTTTTGCAGAAATATATATGCCGCGAGTGATTCCCAATTAAATGCCAGGTTACACAACAAAGAAATAACTGAGGGTATTTTTTGTTGAAAGAACCCTAACACATATGGGACTATCCACGATTCAAACTTAAAACCTCCTGTGTAGAAGCCTTCATAAATTAATGGTTTTTGTAGAATGGAATGGCTACCTCACGAAAGAGATAAGACACAAGCCATCACCACTGTAAACTTATGTATCTACCCATCACCGAAGAGAAATATTCCATAGAGTTAGAGACTAATGAAGAGGAGAATATTCACTAGAAATAGTAAAGAATAATAGTTGCAGAGATGACTAAAAACTCCCAAAATTACCACCCAACTACAGATAGCATAGCCATGTCATCGACTTACCAGGTGGTTAGATAACCTTTCTTAATTTCCCTAGGTAAATATCTTTAGGCCGTTGACCTCCCTCGTAGAGGAAAAACACATATTTAACACTGAAGAATCATGCAGAAGACTCACAATAGTCCTGGAAACCATTACTGTGCAGAGTAATAGTGGAAGTACGAAGACTTCATTTGACCATCTGATGGGACAGAGGTGGCACAATTGTATTGGACACAGGGTCTAGTGACAACCTCAGGATTACCTCTCGCAGGGTCTCCATTAATGTACTAGATAGAGGTCTTTAACTCAAGAATGAAAAAACCTTTCGAATTCATATTGAGTTAACACAAGAGAGGACAACTCCGTTAAGGCATGATACACATGAGTAACAAATCTATTTATATCGTTCAGTTAGGGTATGACTGACAGTACATCATCAATAAACATTTCTCGAAAAAAAAACTATGATAAGGATGTTCGAAAGTTTAGACACGACCAATTTTCACAAGGCCTATTATTTGGCCAATTAAATTAAGGTGTAACCACCGTTATGTTAGGCCTGTAAATGTTCATTAAGGGTACATGATTTAAACTCGCATTCTTTTAAATCCTATATGACATGAACAATGTCTATTGCATAGGGAGTTTTGTTTTGTAATTTCGAATGGGGGGTTTTCTTATATGAAGGTCTATTCATAGAAAAGGGTATAAGATTAAGAAGGTCCTATGTATAAAATCAAAACACATATATGGTAGGACTATAATACTAGTAGGGTTGAAGCTTTATAAAGGTCAATGTTTAAAATGTGAAAGGTTAATCATTGTAGATATGCCTGAAATTAAAGAAGTAAGGGTATAGCAAAGTCACCCTTGCCCTTCTGTATAGAATTACTATGCAGTATGAAGTAAGTCAGAGTTAGAATATTTTGTGATGACATTTCATTCCTTTGATAACTGAAAATATAAATCTTGTAGAAGTTAATAATGATGATGATTACCTACTTATATTAACTATAAGCCTTTTGGAATAAGTTGTTGAAAGAGAAAGTCGATTTAATGTTCCTAAGACAATTTTTTATTTATTTAAGTAAATTGGGGTACATTTCATATGGTATCAGAGAAAAGGTTACAACACTTGGACCTTAAATAGGGCCAAAATATTTTCTTAACACATATTTTTCTGTTTTATTAAAAATTATCAAAAAAATTGTTGTTGCAAACAGAAAAACTTTATTTCTGTAGTGATCATGGAAGCACAGAATGAAGCATAGATCAGACTCGAGGAGAATCCTGAGAAAATATCTCCTAAAGAACAGAGGCATAACAATGCCGAAATTTCACCTATCGAGGTTCTGGAAACTATGGTAAATCTCATTGTGGAACTGCAAGTTTTCAAAGAAGACAATGAGAAACTGAAAAAGGCACAACAAGAAAAGCAGGAAATAAATGATGTACTACTGTGTAGCATAGTAACAAAAAAGATCCTGAAGGAAAATAATGTGGAAGAAGAGGTCATTAAAAGGGCCTCCAAAAATTTTGGTCCTGAAGGAGAAAAAGGGGACAACTCTTCTGAAGGTACACCATTATCAGAAGATAAAACAACCACATGAAGAAAAAGGAAACAGGTGGACCATCTTGAGGAAGAGTTTAAGAAAATAAAACTTTCCACCTTTGATGGGGAATCGAGGATAGGAGAGGAGGCTGAAGCATGGTTACTAGACATAAAAAAATATTTCCAGATCTACAACTATTCCATCAATATGAAGGTCAGAATGGCCATCTATAATCTGAAAGGAAAATCTAGTATATGGTGGCATGACCTGAAGTCGGCCAAGGGACTAAAGGACAAACATATGGAGTGGTCATATTTTAAGAAATTCTTTAAGAACCAATATTTATATGAAAGTTACTATGAAAGAAAAACCAAAGAGTTTTATGAGCTACGACTCGGTCAAATGGCTATGGATGACTTGATAAACAAATTCCTGGAATTATTAAGGTTCATGCCTTATATCTGGGAGGACAAAGTAAAAATCTAGCGATCCCTAAGTTGTTTAACATAGTCCTATAAGGACATGATTGAATTCGACAAAACCAAGTCCTTAAGTGAAGTTTTCAGGAAGGCCCGAATGTGTTACGACCAATACAAACAACAGTCAGAATTTCCCAAGGCTTGGAAAGACAAGAAACAAGGCCGAATGAATCAGCGGAAGAAGGGATATCAACCAACCCCTTTCTGGAACAAAACAAAGAGTTTTTCAAGGAAATATTTTCACTCCAATAACCATAACACCCAAGGAGATGGTAAACCAGTCAATCTAGGAACAAATAAGTTTGGGGACAGCCCCAGAGAACTGTTAAAATGATGGGAATGTGGATAACCTCACTTAAGGAGGAATTATCCACGTTTGACTTCGACAGCCTGGACTACGGTTCACAACCTGCAGGAAGCCTCTACGCTGGGAGATGTGGGCAGAATTTTACATTGGATCAATGTAGCTGTGGATGGCCGACAAGATCACCACCAGTCCATTGTAGTGGAAGTTGAAGGTAAAGTTAGCAATACTCATATTTCTGTTTTAATTGATCCAAGAGCCATTTTGAGTTATATTGCTCCTGGTGTAGTGGATTAAAATAAACTTAAGAAAATAAGACATGCAAAATCTTAGCTAGTAGAACTAGAAACAGGAACAAAAAGAAAAGTATCTGATTTTATTTTTTACTGTGAGTTCGGTTTAGGTGATCAAAACACAAAGATAAATCTGAATATTCTACCGTTAGGGTCTTATGATATAATTATCATAATGGACTGGTTATAAAGGCATAAATTAGTTTTAGATTGTTATGAAAAATCACTCAAGTATAAAGATGAAAATGACATTGTTAGGACAGTACAAGGTATACAAAAACCAATCTCAGTTAGACAGATTTCAACAATGCAATTTAAGAAGTGCATGAGAAAAGGTTGTCAGATTTATGCTATCCAAGTGACAAATATGTTGGAAAAAGACAACAAACCTAGCTTAGAGGATTTTGTCTTCTTGCATGATTTTAGAGATGTGTTTGTTGGTGAGATACCTGAAATTCCCCAAGGAGAGAGATATACTTTTCTATCGATATACTTCCTGGTCCAATTCCTATGTCTAAGGCACCTTACCGAATGAGTTTACCTGAATTAATATAATTAAAGATTCAACTACAGGAACTATTGGACAAGGAATATATCAGACCGAGTGTCTCGCCATGGGGAGCAGTAGTCCTTTTTGTTAAAAGGAAAGACAAAACTCTAACATTATGTATTAATTACAGACAATTAAAAAAAATGATTGTTAAGAACAAATACCCCTTACCTAGAATCAATGATTTGTTCGATCAAGTAGGTGGGGCAAGGATTTTTTCTAAATTGAATTTAAGATCTGGTTATTACCAGGTTAGAATAAAAGATAAGGACATAAGTAAAACAACATTCAGAATGAGATATGGACATTATGAATTTGTGGTTATACTATTTGGTCTCACTAATGCACCAACAACATTTATGTGTTTAATGAACAACATTTTTATTCATTACTTGGATAAGTTTGTTTTGGAATTTATTGATGATATCCTAGTGTATTCTAAAACAAAATAAGAACACGAATAAAATCTAAGGATAGTACTACAAACCTTTAGAAAACACAAACTGTATGCTAAATTCGACAAGTGTGACTTTTATCAAAAGAAAATACAATACCTAGGACATGTAATATTTGAAGAAGGTATTGCGGTCCACCCATGAAAAATCAGATCCATCATGGAATGGCCAATCCCTAAGGACGTAGTGGACATCTGTTCATTCATGGGAATCACCAGATATTACCGCATATTTATAGAGGGATTCTCCAATATTTCTTACCCTATCACATCTTTACAAAATAAGGGAACCAAATTTAATTGGTCACAGAAATGTGAGGAAAACTTTTATAAGTTAAAGAAATTGTTAACAACCACACCAATTTTAAAGGTAGCAGACCCAGATAAAGAATTCATAGTCTATGTGGATGCGAGTAAAGAAGGTTTGGAAGGTGTCCTAACTCAAGAAGGGCATGTTATTTGTTATGAGTCCAACAAACTAAAGGAGCACAAATGAAAATAGGTAACTCATGAGTTAGAGTTAGCAGTTTTTATCCATGCATTAAAGATGTGGCAACACTATATAATGGGAATACAATTTTTGTTATTGACTAATAACAGTTGTGTGAAATTTATGTTTAGTCAACAATACCTTAATGTAAGGAAAGCAAGATGGCTGGCCTTCTTGAGCAAATTTGACTTCAAGGTGAGACACATCAAGGGTAAGAAAAAAAAGGTAGTAGATGATTTAAGTAGAAGACTTCATGGGTTGTTTGAAATGAATATTAGTAGGGATGAAAGCGACCTTGAGCAAAGAATAAAGGATGCAAGTAATAATGATGAAAATTACATTAAAATAGTGGCAAATTTATGAAATAATGCAGAAAATTTACACAGAACAGATCTGAGTTTGGACAGAAATGGTCTACTAGGATTTAAAAATAGATTATACATACCAGATTCTGTTGAATTAAAGTTAACAGTTCTGGACGAAGTACACAACAAACCATATTCTGGTCATCCAAGATACCAGAAAATGGTAACAACACTAAGGAAGTTATTTTATTGGCCTAATATGAAGGGCAGAATAGAAGAATACTTATCTAAGTACCAAGATTGTCAATAAGTGAAATATGAACACCAACACCCGGTTGGCCTATTTCAGCCCCTACCTATGCCGAAATGGAAATGGGAAACTATATCACTATATTTTATCACAAGTTTGCCTAGAAATAAAAAACAAAATGATTCAATCATGGTAGTAATTGATAAGCTTAGTAAGTCTGCACACTTTATTCCTGTAAAGTCTTCTTTTAAAGCTATTAACATCTCTAAAATATTCATGAAAGAAATTTTTAGACTGCATGGTATTCCTAAAATGATGATTTCAGACAGAGACGTAAAATTGACATCTACATTTTGGAAAGAATTGTTTGCAGGGATACATACTAACTTGAATTTCAACAAAAGATATCATTCACAAATGGATGGGCAGCCCAAACGAACAAACCAAATCATGGAAGATATGCTACGAATGTACGTAAGGATAAAACCAAGTAAGTGGGAAGACTACCTACACTTGGTGGAATTTGTGTACAACAATGGTTACCAGACATCGGCTAAGATGAGCCCCTTTGAAGTACTATATGACATAAAGTGTACGACTTCGATTAGCTGGGATAACCCAGTTGAAAGACTCATACTGGGACCATAAATGCTCCAGGAAATGGAGAGTATGATAAGAAAAGTACAACATAATTTAAAAGAAGCACAAGACAGACATAAAAGTTACGCAGACTTGAAAAGAAGACAACAAGAATTCCAGGTGGGATACCACGTTTATTTAAAGGTCAAAGACAAAAGGATTTCACTAAATCTAGTGAACTATTCCAAGTTGGCACCTAGGTTTTGTGGCCCTTTCGAGATCTTAGCTCAAATTGGACCAGTGGCATACCAACTTGCACTTCCTACAAATCCGAAAATTCATAATGTATTTCATGTTTCTTTGTTAAAAAATTATGTTCATGATCCTACTCACCTGATTGATTGGAACATGGTGCAGGTGTAGCCATAAGGTGATTTCCAAGAGGAAACTATGTGCATTCTAGATAGGAGAGAAATAACACTATGAAACAGAGTCATCACCCAGGTAAAAGTGCAATGGAAGCACTTTAGTCCTAAGGAGGCCACTTAGGAATTGGAGGGAGATTTGCAGAAATCTCATCCAAACCTATTCCGAGAAAGGAACGAACACTAAGGATAATGTTTTACTGAAGGGAGAAATGATGTAACATCCCCAAAAATTAATTATTGTTGAAGTCTGAAAAATACTTAGGAAATTATTTCCGTTTTTGGTAAATTTGAAATTGGAAAATTATTGCCATTTATGGTAATTCTGAATTTCGAATTTAGTTAATTGTAATTTATTTGTTATGACTGTTGGGAAAAGATTTGATTTGAGCAACCAAATCTTTGACTATGACAGTTATAAGAAAACAAATATTTTTATATTTATTACTAATAGACAAATGGAACAACCAAATTTAAATCAGCTGGCCATGACTCCATGAGTGGGGAACATTTTGGAACTACCTTGGGGTTGAATGTTACAAGTGGAAAATCAGTAATTTGGCCATTGGAATCCCCTGAAAATTAGGGATTTGAAAAGTTGCTAAAATCCCCAAGGGGAAAATACCTAGGCACAAATGCTTTTGGCATATATAGCATATGAGAGGAGGGAGGACGCTGTCGAGTATGATAGGGAAAAGACCACTTTCTTTTATGAGCAGTGCTTTCTAAGTGTGAGGCAAGGAGAAGTTTTATGTAACTGAGGAAGGACTATAGCTAAGGAAGAGTTTTGAAGTTTTCCCTCATGGGTTCATGGTCAGGCTAAGGGGTGAACGGAGCAAGTAGATTGGATGCCCTATTCTATGGTTGGGTGGAACTTGGTTGTTCCATTTGTTGTATCAGCGTTTGGTTCAGATATGTTCCTCTACTCTTATTTGGTTGAATTTATGTTGATTAATCATTTGATAGCATACATTTTCCTTATTCTTGGATGAATTTCCCATTGTTTTATGGCTGACATAATGCATCTACTTATGTTAGTAGAATGATATAAATTTTCTTTGTTAGATAATGGCTAAGCGGGATAAAATGAATTATAGGATGAATCCTTGGAGGTTTGATTCTGCTAATGAATGAAGTAATAAAACTATTGTTATCTGTTGTAGGAACATATTTATTTTGTTAATGAATGAAGTAAAAAGCTACTATGTGTTAGTTGTGATAGGAACAAATTTATTTGTTTAGTGAATAAAGAAATAGAGCTACTATGTGTTGGTTATGGCAGGTACATGCAGTATGCCTATAAGTAAAATAGAAATCATTTTAGGGTTATTTTAACCTCTACCAGGCAAGGGTACACACACTTATAGATGTTCAGATTCAATAATATTAAACTGTGAAAGTACTAACTTAGATTTTGGAAACCATATAAATATATATATTCATACATATTTCTGTGGATCGGAACATGCACAGCCATATAAATAACTAAGGGACGTTTGAGTTTTATAAATATCAAAGAAGACCTAGAAGGGATGTAAAATAGAATTTCATATATGAATACATATTGCTATCTGATATTGTAACATCTCGCAAGTGATATGGACTTTTATGATGTTAAAACAGTTATCCTTGATTATGATGTGTTATGATAGATGACATGATGTTTTACTGCTTTGACGTAGACAGGTGTTATTGACTCAGTTTCATTAAGTGTGCAGGGTTTTGGACCTTGAAGATGCAGAGGCATCGGTGGAACCCCTTGGACTCTGGATTGAGTCAGGGAGTGAGCTATTTGGGTTGATTTATTTACTCTGATATTTCATTGATTTGATGATATGATGTGGACATGTTCTGACACTATTGTTGATGATGCAGGTTGATGATAGCTTGCCCACCAAACTCACATATGGAGTAAAGGGGTCACACACAATTTCCAGAGAGGTTGAGGGAGAGGTGTGGACAACAACCCTGCCACAACCTACTAGCACTCCCGTCGTGGCTCGAACTGTAGGTTAACGATTACCTAGTTCGAGAGG
>JZKD02S1675200.1:102330-121955 GCA_000966675.3 Picea glauca
CACTCCCGTCGTGGCTCGAACTGTAGGTTAACGATTACCTAGTTCGAGAGGATCCACGATGCCATGAGGGCAGACTGCGACAGTCGCTCACGATGATTCTAAGGGGCGTGCAATATGAAAAGGGCCTTATTCCTTACAACCCTTAGTCTCCCACAAGTTCACCTGGTAGAGTGTTGACTCCAGGGGTTATAGATGTCTACCAATCGGTCAAGTTGGCGAGTGGCACCCTTGGAGCATGTGGTGCATCCTGAAGGTCACGTCGCGCAAAAGAAACACAAGTTAGCGAGTGGAACCCTTGGAGCACGTGGTGCATCCTGAAGGGCACATTGTGCAAAAGAAACACAACAAGCGAGTGGCACCCTTGGAGCACGTGGTGCATCCTGAAGGGCACGTCACGCAAAAGAAACGAACATGGTGAGTGGCACCCTTGGAGCACGTGGTGTGTCCTGAAGGGCACGTCGCATTGAGGTTGATGAAGGAACAAACCTAGATGGCCCTAAGACTTTTAACACCTTAATAAATCCTTAAACAACTTCCCTAACCAAGTGTTGCCCAGTTCAGAATCTAAGTCCTAAGTCTAAAAATTCTCTAGGGTAAAAATTTAGTTTAACCTTAAGAAAAAGACTCTAAGAATAAAAATAAAAATTTAAAGAAAAACCCACTTAAGTAATAGTTTTAGTCTTCACAATTTTGGGGGTAAAATGAAGAGAGGAATAATTTAATTAAAATCCGTGGTTTTGAATTGTAAAAAAAAAAAAAAAATTATTTAACTTGTGGGAGTATAAAAGGATTTAAAATTAATAATAAAGGGAAAAGAGTAAACAACGCAATTGCCATTTTGGCTCTAATAAAAAGGGGAAAGAAGGGAATAATAAGAATTAGGAAACTAAGTAATGGAGGAAACATAATAAAGGAAAGTTGGAAACTTATGGTAAAAAGCGATGTCAACATAGTAAGGAATCTGCAATTAAGAACCTTCTAATTTGAGCTAATTTAACAACTTCTTTTTAGGGAAATTATTTAAAACATGTAAGGGGATGTAGGAACACATAGGAGGAAATTTAGGAGCAACTCTAGGTGGGTGAGGGAAATGAGTCAATTAATAATTTAAAGAAAACAATTATTGGAGGAAAGAGGGGGATGGACAACACTTGTGCGAAGGAGAATATTTAGAATAATTTTATTAAAACTTAATTTAAAAGTGATTTAGGGAATGTGTGAGGTTCAGAAAACTCTATAAAAGAAAGGGAAGATGAGGAAGAAAGGGGATCGGTTGTTAGCGTAACGTTATGTTCCCAGAATTGTGACTTGACTGATTACTTGTGAGGAGTTGGGATTTTCCATCTCGGATAGGAGTGGTAGCTCGGCCTTGCGAGGCGAGATGGGAAGCTAGAAAGACCATCTGGATTGTGTGTGGCCCCTTTGCGGCTCGGTGGGCTAAGGGGGAAGTAGAGTACCCCTAGCGATTGGCTGGGAGGTACCGGTGAGGTCTCGACGGTCGGAGAGCAGGAGCAAGATGGAGCGCGCGGACGACACTCGGGGAAGGCGAAAAGGCAACGGTAAGTTTCTTTTGAATGTAAATTGTGATATCTAAAATCTTATCTTCTGCATTCAGTAAAGTAATAATGTAAAGGATCACTTCGGAAAATGTAAACTGTGATAGCTAAAATATTAACTTCTGCATTCGGCAAATTAATAATGTAAAGGATCACTTCGGCGAATGTAAACTGTGATAGATAAAATCTTAACTTCTACTTTCCGTAAATAAATGATGTAAAAGATTGCTATAATCTGGATCTCTAGATATGGAGGGTCACCTTATTCAGAAATCTATATCCATGCAGTCCTCAAATATATCATCGTCGTGACTGTAAGAAATTGATCTACAAACTATGTTCTTATAATGGCCTTCATTGCATTCTTCAACCATGAGAATCGAGCCTGTTGGGTTTCAATATTTCATTTTTAAGGAAAGTAGATGCCAACGATCCCATTAAAAAGACTGAAAATCGGTGCTGGGGTATCTCGGAGCTAGCTTGTACAAAATAGAGTTGATCGTGGATGTCTAGAATAGTACGAGGTAGCGCAAGGATGGTGCACTTAGTAATGCATGATTTCCTTCGCCCTAGACTTGTGTTGATACCCTGACCTCGCCTTGGATTATGAATTTCCCTATTTTAATTAATTCAAAGATTATTTTTCTGTGCTTTACCTAATCTATTATGATTATTAATTTTAAAAGATTTCATCCTTTCTGGTTGGGGTTTTAATGGGAAGATTGTAGAATGGTCTTAATTACGAAACATTACCTGGATAACCGTGTGCACTAGCCGCATCAGTAAAGGAAAAAGTCTATTTGACCTAGATTTTAGCATAAACGTAGAAGATAAATTATCTTACAATTTCTCTGGTATGAGTCATGATTTTTAAGTCAAGCAACTTAGCATGTCATTTCATTACTTCAGGGATTTACACCCTGCAACTCTCGGCCCAACCGTGAACTGATAGGGATTCCTCCCAATTTTTTTAAATGGCACGGATCACTCATAACTTATCAAGATACCTTTATGCTAATCCATTGCCATTCCAGAAAATCGTGACAGTTGATCCTTCAATGACTTATTCCACCACTCGATCTCTAGAGGTGTTATCGCTCTGGAATCTTCTCCTTACTCTCTGCTATTGCCCAAAACAGAACCATGAATTTCCTCAGGGATGACAGCGCAAGCTGCGTGAAGAATACAAATTTTCATCGATTTTAAATGCTTACATTTTTTTTCCCATGTAAGGAATACAGAGGGGTCGTTTAAAGATTTTGTTTTTTCTGTTTAAGGTTTCAAAATCTTTTTCTGTTAGGAAGCTCCTTGCATGTCAACGAATCCACTGGGCCAAGGTTGATGGCACTGGAAGAAACCAAATCCTTACCCTCCATTTCTGTTCACTGATGTCCTTGCTGCCCTCGATTTAGTACTGACCATTAACGCAACACTGTCCTCTTTCAGTAAATATAGAAGGGCAGTTGGTAAATAGAATGCCTTTATTATCTTAGGTTAGTGGTAAAAGGGAAGGTTCCTTTTAGTACGCTCAGCTGGAAAAAGGGAATGATTTTTTTAGCAATCCACCTCAATTAATTCACGCCATCCACTTTTCCATTCATTACTGACCGCAACTATGCTAGTCTTTGGTAAATCCTACAACAATCTAACTTTTTATAAAAGCCATCTACTTTTCCCATCAATTTTCTTAGCAACCACTACCTTGAGGTTAGAGTTAAAACATAGTAATCTACTTTTAAATTAAAATCATTCTATTGGGTTGATAATCATAAAAGGCACTTGCTTTATTCAGTTGTAAGGAAAGGATTACGATGCAATAAAAGAATTATATTTATAGTTGAATTACAAACAAAAGAACTTTATTACAAGATGATTTACCACATGATTCTCTTTATGATTTTATTTCCTTTGTTCTTTATCCTTAGTTTTGTCTACTAGGTTATTGTAATGTGAGTTCATTTCACTTTATTGATTGAAGCAGGTAATGGTAATGTTTTTACAATATGAAAAATGCTCTATTAGTATTGATAACATATGAAGGTAAGATTATGGTTATTTTCTTTACAAAGTATTATAGTATGAAAAGTAATGAAATGGTTAGTTCATTGCAGGGCTAATTTTAATTATTTTTTACATCATGTAAAGGTAAGGTCCTTGAAGCTAAGTACAATAATTTATTACAATTTTGTTGAGGGGGAAGTTGCAATAAATTCTATTTACTTATTTTTAAGGTTGGGTTGGTAACCCGTTGACTAACGGAAATTAAACGAAGTGATTGATCTGTACTTGTTGCCAACTGAGTCATAGGTAACACTGAGTCCTAACTAATGGTTGGTTATTGACGATGTCCTTCTAACTTGCGCCTTCCATAGAGGACATGATCGTTCTTTAACTTTTGTTGTACTTGGTTGTAACCATTATTTGCTTGGTCTGCTTGTGCCAGGTCAAATGTACTTATTAACCTTGCACACACGCACACATACACACAATTTTATTTTTTTTATACGAGGTTGACACCGTAACAAGGAGGAGCGTTACATATGGTATCAGAGTGGGTTCGACCCATGACTTGGGGTTCGCTATGGCTTTCGTGACATGGTTTGATTTGATTATACTATTGTTGATCGAGTTGATTGTGTGCGTGCAGGTAATCATGGTTAGAGGACACCGCGGAGGCAGACGACGGGGTGCTAGGGGAGGAGGCGTGACGCCTCCAGTAGCATCCACGCCTGAGGGGTCTAACCCCCAGGGAGGCGAGCAAGTTCTCGGACAGGAGCAGATAGCAGTTGGAGATGTGGTCGGGATGATGAGGTCTTTTCAGCGCCTGTCCAAGGCACTGATCAGTCGATTGGAAAGAGATGAGGCCAGGGCATCGGCACCCATTGAGGTTCCGTCATGCACACCAGCTGTTACAGGTAGCATTCACTAGGAACTCGAGAAGGTCAAATTTCTCGAGTTCTTTGGTGCCCCGGACGGCGTAGCTGCCGAGGCATGGTTAGAGAACATGGCGATGTGCTTCGCACTTCGCGATTATACCTCCAACATGAAGGTCCGCATGGCGATATTTCAATTGAAGGGGAGCGCTCTTCTATGGTGGAAAATGCTCCTACCGTAGCTGAACATGGCCGTTGAAGATGTGTCATGGGAACCGTTCGAGGAATGGTTCCAAGAGAGGTATCTTTCAGAGGAATTCATTGAGCGTCAGCTCAATGAGTTCAACGCATTACGATAGGGAGGTCATACGGTGCCCAAGTATGAGGTACGTTTTATGGAGCTACTCCGGTATGCTCCACACCTTAACACTGAGAAGCTCAAGGTCAACAGGTTTGTGTTTGGAATTAACGGTATCCTACGTGCAAAGGTTAGGGTCTTGATGCCTCAAACCTTGCACAACGCCATCCGGAAGGCCATCATAACAGAGGAGGAGCTTATCAGCGGGGGTCAGACTAGGACTCCAACGAGACCAGCAGGGAAGGTTTCCTCTGGGACACAGTAACACCAGACCCCAGCGAGACATACGTCGGGATATCATGGCTTCCAGAGGGGATCCACTTTCACTACACCTCAGTGACCGCTGCCTCAGCAGCGGACACCTTATCGGGGACCACAGCACCAGCAGTAGCGTCGCCTGCAGTAGCAGCAGTTTAGGCCAGTTCAGTAGAACAGACCAGGGTTCCAGGCAAGTGGGACGTCATCTTCTACTTCGGTTACCAACAGTACTGTGCCGAAGAAGGGGTGTTGGACGTGTGGGGAGCCACACTACCAGCGCGACTGTCCTGTGGAGAGTACTAGAGTGTCCGGATTAGCTGGACCCACTACCGTAGGAGATATGAGCAAGGCCCATCGGATTCATGCAGCGGTGAATAACCACCAGACAGTGCATCAGTCGACTGTGCTCGAGACGATAGGTATTGTCGCTGACCAGACCCTTAGTATTTTGATAGACCCAGGTGCTACTGAGAGTTTCATTTCTGGTGCAACTCTAAAAAGGATTAAGGTAAAGGCAGTCAAACAGGATGAGTTTAGCTGCGTAGAGATGGCTTCGAGAGCCAAACAGAAGGTTGGAGGAAAGGTTACGGGCTCTTCCCTTAACCTGGGAGAGTTTGTCACGAGGGTCAACTTGTACGTCATGATCTTAGGATCTTATGACGTCATGATTGGTATGGATTGGTTGGAATCGCATGAGGCGATACTCAACTGTAAGATGAAATGGTTGAGCTCGGTTGATGATGAAAGATAGAGACGTGCGATTGTAGGCCGAAACCAAGGAGTTTCCCTGAGATTCGTCTCTTCCTTACAATTACAGAAAAGTATGCGCAAGGGGTGCAAGCTTTATGCGATCCTCACGCTAAATGAAAAGGGAGTAGTGGAAGGTATAGAACACCTTTCGGTGGTGAAGGAGTTTGCAGACGTATTTCCAAAGGAGTTACCCTGGATGCCGCTAGAAAGGGAATTGGAGTTTACCATAGACCTGAAACCGGGGACTGAACCAATAGTAAGAATTCCATATCGGATGTCGACCCCGGAGTTGCAAGAGTTGAAAATGAAACTGAAGGAGTTGGTGGACCTAGGACTGATACGTCCTAGCGTGTCACCGTGGGGTGCACCTGTTATTTTCATCCAGAAGAAGGACGGACTATGGAGGCTTTGCATTGACTACCGTCAACTGAACAATGCTACGATCAAGAATCAGTATCCCTTACCAAGAATTGATGATATATTCGATCAAATGAAGGGTGCGACAGTGTTCTCCAGGATTGATTTGCGATCAGGGTATCACCAGTTACGGATCAAGGAGGATGACGTCCCTAAGACTGCCTTTAAGACGAGATTTGGACAATACGATTTTACTGTTTTACCATTTGGACTGACAAACACCCCAGGGGTATTTATGAGTTTAATGAATGGGGTGTTCTACGAGTACTTGGACAAGTTCGTCCAAGTATTCATTGACGATATCTTGATCTACTCTTGGACGACGGAGTAGCATGATGAGCACTTGTGCTTTGTACTATAGTGTCTACAAGAGAACAAATTGTATGGAATTTGTCCAAATGCTCTTTTTATCAATCGAGGATTCACTACTTAGGGCATGTCATCTCCGACGAAGGTATCGCCGTGGATTCGGCCAAGGTTGAGGCTATTAGGGAAAGGCCTGCACCGACGAATGTCACAAAAGTGCGTAGTTTTATGGGTTTAGCGGGATACTATGGACAGTTTGTCAAGGGATTTTCGAAGATAGAAAATCCGATCACAGAATTGCAAAAGAAAAATAAGAAGTTTGTTTGGACCGAGAAATGCGCGGAATCATTTCGGAGGCTTAAAGATTTGTTGACAACAACGCTGATACTAAAAGTCCCTAACATGGACGTGGACTTCTTGGTATGCACTGATGCTTCCAAGGAAGGTTTAGGCGGAGTCTTGATGCAGGACGAATGAGTGATTGATTACATTTCAAGGAAACTAAGAAGGCATGAAGAGAACTACGCAACGCATAATTTGGAGTTATTAGCCATCGTTCATGCATTGAAGGTTTGGAGACACTACCTTGTTGGCTGAAATTTTGAATTAAAGACTGATCATTGTGGACTACAACACATTTTTACGCAAAGCGACCTGAATGCGTGACAACAACGTTGGTCGGAATTTCTTAGTGAGTACGACTTTGAGATTACTTACATAAAGGGAATGGTGAACCGAGTGGTGGATGCTTTGAGTCGGAGGCCATGCATATTTTCGGTGTTGCCTCTTCAGATGAATCTACGTGAGAAGATTCTCACTTTACAGCGTGATGATGACTGGTACAAAGAGGTTGAGGGTTTTATCGGACAAAACACCATGATGGTACCACGATATGAGGGATTTTCATTTGATAGCGATGGGTTATTGAGGTTTAGAAGTTGGATTTATGTGCCGCCAAACGATGAGTTGAGGATGTTGATCCTGAGCGAGGCTCATAGAGCAGTTTACATGGCTCACCCAGGAGTCACGAAGATGAGGGTAGACCTTAAACCCTTATTCTTCTGGAAGGGAATGAAGGCCGACATATTCAACTTTGTGGCTAGATGTCTAGAGTGTCAGTAGGTAAAGGCTGAACATAGACACCCGACAGGATTACTTCAACCACATGCCATTCCAGAATCAAAATGGGAAGTTATTTCGATGGATTTTATTGTTGGATTGCCACTGACATCAATGAGACACGACTCGATTTTTGTAGTAGTAGACACTCTGACGAAGAGTGCTCACCTTATTCCTGTGTGTACGACGTATCAGACACCTGACATAGCTAGAGTTTTCACCAGTGAGATTGTGAGGCTGCATGGCATGCCTAAGAGGACTATATCTGATCGAGGATCGGTGTTTACTGGACGATTTTGGATGAGTTTCCAAGAGGCCTTGGGAACTCAACTTAAATTTAGTACTGCGTATCACCCAGAGACTGATGGACAGATAGAACGAACAAACCAAACCTTGGAAGACGTGTTGCGCATGTATGTGATGGACCAACAAAAGTGATGGGAGGAATTCTTGCCTCTAGTAGAGTTCACTTACAACAACAGTTACCAAAGCACCATTAAGATGGCGCCTTTTGAGTTTCTTTATGGGCGACCGTGTCGGACGCCCTTGAGTTGGGATCTGCTTGAGGATAGGGTCCTGGTGGGACCAGAAGCGATCCAAGAAATGGAATAGCAAATGCAAACCATAAGACAAAGGATTAAAGAAGCACGGGATCGACAGAAGAGTTATGTCGATGCGCACCGAGTCGACCGTAGTTACGAGGTCAGCGATCGAGTCTTCTTGCAGGTTAAACTGCATAAGAGTTCGATCAAGTTTGGAAAGGGAGCTAACTCTCTCCTAGGTTCATGGGACCTTTTGAGATTGTGGAGAGAAAGGGGCCCGTGGCCTATTGACTAGCCTTGCCTGATTCTTTGAGGCATATGCACGATGTTTTTCATGTATCTATTTGAGACATTATATTAGTGATCCTTCACACGTGATTGACATGAGTTCCTTGCAGGTATCGGATGAGGGAGCACTCACGGCTGAGCCGATCCGCATCTTAGATCATCACGTTCGACATTTACGACGTCGAATGTTAGATCAGGTCAAGGTCCAGTGGGACAGTTATAGTCTGCACTCAACGACCTGGGAGGACGCATATCATATGCGCCAGCAGTTTCCATTTTTGTTTGATAGATAGACTTATGATACTGTGATACATTTATTTCGACATTTATACTGAGAAACTTTGGGACAAAGTTTAGACCAAGAGGGGGTGTATGTAACATCCTGCTCTGGCGCACTGAGAAAACTTATTCTTTGAGGACACTTGCTCGCAAGTGATCTGGAATTTTATGATGTTAAAACATTTATCCTTGATTATGATGCGTTATGATAGATGACATGATGTTTTACTGCTTTGACGTAGACAGGTGCTATTGAATGAGTTTCATTGAGTGTCTAGGGTTTTGGACCTTGAGGATGCAGAGGCATCGGTGGAACCCCTTGGACTCTGGATTGAGTCAGGGAGTGTGCTATTTGGGTTGATTTATTTACTCTGATATTTCATTGATTTGATGATATGATGTGGACATGTTCTGACACTATTGTTGATGATGCAGGCTGATGATAGCTTACCGACCAGACTCACATATGGAGTAAAGGGGTCACACACGATTTCCAGAGAGGTTGAGGGAGAGGTGTGGACAACAGCCCTGCCACAGCCTACTATCACTCCCGTCATGGCTCAAACTGTAGGTTAACGATTACCTAATTCGAGAGAATTCACGATGCCATGAGGGCAGACTGCGACAGTCGCTCACGATGATTCTAAGGGGCACGCAATAAGGCGGGGTCCTCATTCCTTATAGCCCTTAGTCTCCAACAAGTTCACCTGGCAGAGTGTTGACTCCAGGGGTTATATATGTCTACAAATCAGTCAAATTGGTGAGTGGCACCCTTGGAGCACGTGGTGCATCCTAAAGGGCACGTCGCACAAAAGAAACACAAGTTAGTGAGTGGCACCCTTGGAGAATGTGGTGCATCTTGAAGGGCACGTTGCGCAAAAGAAACACAAGAAGTGAGTGGCACCCTTAGAGCACGTGGTGCATCCTGAAGGGCATGTCGCACAAAAGAAACGAACGTGGCGAGTGGCACCCTTGGAGAACGTGGTGTGTCCTAAAGGGCACGTCGCATTGATGTTGATGAAGGAACAAACCTAGATGTCCCTAAGACTTTTAACACTTTAATAAATCCTTAAACAACTTCCCTAATGAAGTGTCGCCCAGTTTAAAATCTAAGTCCTAAGTCTACAACTTCTCTAGGGTAAAAATTTAGTCTAACCTTAAGAAAAAGACTCTAAGAATAAAAATAAAAATTTAAACAAAAACCCACTTAAGTAATAGTTTTAGTCTTCACAATTTTGGGGGTAAAATGAAGAGAGGAATAATTTAATTAAAATCCATGGTTTTGAATTATAAAAAAAATAAATAAATTATTTAACTTGTGGGAGTATAAAAAGATTTTAAATTAATAATAAAGGGAAAAGAGTAAACAACGCAATTGTCATTTCGGCTCTAATAAAAAGGGGAAAGAAGGGAATAATAAAAATTAGGAAACTAAGTAATGGAGGAAACATAATAAAGGAAAGTTGGAAACTTATGGTAAAAAGCAAGGTCAACATAGTAAGGAATCTGCAATTAAGAACCTTCTAATTTGAGCTAATTTAGCAACTTCTTTTTAGGGAAATTATTTAAAACATGTAAGGGGATATAGGAACACTTAGGAGGAAATTTAGGAGCAACTCTAGGTGGGTGAGGGAAATGAGTCAATTAATAATTTAAAGAAAATAATTATTGGAGGAAAGAGGGGGATGGACGACACTTGTGCGAAGGAGAATATTTAGAATATTTTTATTAAAACTTAATTTAAAAGTGATTTAGGGAAGGTGTGAGGTTCGGACAACTCTATAAAATAAAGGGAAGATGAGGAAGAAAGGGGATCGACTGTTAGCATAATGTTACGCTGCCGGAATTGTGACTTGACTGATTACTTGTGAGGAGTTGGGATTTTCCAGCTCAGATAGGAGTGGTAGCTCGGCCTTGCGAGGTGAGGTGGGAAGCTAGACGAACCATATGGATTGTGTGTGGCCCCTTTGCGGCTCGGGGGGATAAGGGGGAAATAGAGTACCCCTAGAGATTGGCTGGGAGGGACCAGTGAGGGCTCAACGGTCAGCGATCAGGAGCGGGATAGAGGGCGCGGACGACACTCGGGGAAGGAAAAAAGGCAACGGTAAGTTTCTTTTGAATGTAAACTGTGATAGCTAAAATCTTATCTTCTGCATTCAGTAAAGTAATAATGTAAAGGATCACTTTGGCAAATGTGAACTGTGATAGCTACAATCTTAACTTCTGCATTCGACAAATTAATAATGTAAAGGATCACTTCGGCGAATGTAAACTGTGATAGCTAAAATCTTAACTTCTTCTTTCAGTAATAAATGATGTAAAAGATTGCTATAATCTGGATCTCTACATATGGAGGGTCACCTTATTCAGAAATCTATATCCATGCAGTCCTCAAAGATATCATCACCATGACTGTAAGAAATTGATCTACAAACTGTGTCCTTATAATGGACTTCATTGCATTCTTCAACCATGAGAATTGAGCCTATTGGGTTTCAATCTTTCATTGTTAAGGAAAGTAGATGCCAACGATCCTATTAAAAAGACTGAAAATCGGTGCTGGGGTATCTCGGAGCTAGCTTGTACAAAATAGACTTGATCGTGGATGTCTGGAATGGTACGAGGTAGCGCAAGGATGGTGCACACAGTAATGCATGATTTCCTTCACCCTGGACTTGTGTTGATACCCTGACCTCACCTCGGAGTATGAATTTCCCTATTTTAATTAATTCAAAGATTCTTTTTTTGTGCTTTACATAATCTATTATGATTATTAATTTTAAAAGATTTCATCCTTTTTGGTTGGGTTTTTAATGGGAAGATTGCAGAATGGTCTTAATTACAAAACATTGCCTAGATAACCATGTGCACTAGCTGCATCAGTAAAGGAAAAAGACTATTTGACCTAGATTTTAACATAAACGTAGAAGATAAATTATCTTACAATTTCTCTGGTATGAGTCATGATTTTTAAGTCAACAAACTTAGCATGGCATTTCCTTACTTCAGGAATTTACACCCTACAACTCTCGGCCCAACCGTGAACTGATAGGGATTCCTCCCAATTTTTTTAAATGGTACGGATCACTCATAACTTATCAAGATACCTTTACGTTCGGCCATTGCCATTCCAGAAAATCGTGAGAGTTGATCCTTCAACGAATTATTCCACCACTCGATCTCTGGAGGTGTTATCGCTCTGGAATCTTCTCCTTACTCTCTGTTATTTCCCAAAACATAACCATGAATTGCCTCAGGGATGACAGTGCAGGCTGCGTGAAGAATACAAATTTTCGTCGATTTTAAATGCTTTCGTTTTTTTTGCCTGTGTAAGGAATACAGAGGGGTCGTTTAAAGATTTTGTTTTTGTTGTTTAAGGTTTTGAAATATTTTTTTGTTAGGAAGTTCCTTGCATGTCAACGAATCCACCGAGCCAAGGTTAATGGCACTAGAAGAAACCAAATCCTTACCCTTCATTTATGTTCACTGATGTGCTTTCTACCCTCGATTTACTACTGACCATTAATGCAGCACTGTCCTCTTTCACTAAATATAGAAGGGCAGTTGGTAAATAGAATGCCTTTATTGTCTTAGGTTAGTGGTAAAAGGGAAGGTTGCTTTTAGTATGCCCAGCTGGAAAAAGGGAACGATTTTTTTAGCAATCCACCTTAATTAATTCATGCCATCCACTTTGCCAGTCATTACTGACCGCAACTATGTTAGTCTTTGGTAAATCCTATAGCAATCTAACTTTTTATAAAATCCATCTACTTTTCCCATCAATTTTCTTAGCAACCGCTACCTTGAGGTTAGAATTAAAACATAGTAATCTACTTTTAATTTAAAAGTATTCTATTGGGTTGATAATCATAAAAGGCACTTGCTTTATTCAGTTGTAAGGAAAGGATTACGATGCAATAAAAGAATTATATTTACAGTTGAATTACAAACAAAATTAGTTTATTACAAGATGATTTACCACATGATTCTCTTTATGATTTTATTTCCTTTGTTCATTATCCTTAGTTTTGTCTACCAGGTTATTGTAATGTGAGTTCATTTCACTTTATTTATTGAAGTAGGTAATGGTAATGCTTTTACAATATCAAAAATGCTCTATTAGTATTGATAACATATGAAGGTAAGATTATGGTTATTTTCTTTACAAAGTATTATAGTATGAAAAGTAATGAAATGGTTAGTTCATTGCAGGGCTAATTTTAATTATTTTTTACATCATGTAAAGGTAAGGTCCTTGAAGCTAAGTACAATAATTTATTACGATTTTGTTGAGGGGGAAGTTGCAATAAATTCCGTTTACTTATTTTTAAGGTTGGGTTGGTAACCCCTCGACTAATGGAAATTAAACGAAGTGATTGATCTGTACTTGTTGCCAACTGAGTTGTAGGTAACGCTGAGTCCTAACTAATGGTTGGTTATTGACGACGTCCTTCTGACTTGCACCTTCCACAGAGGACGTGTTTGTTCTTTAAATTTTTTTGTACTTGGTTGTAACCATTATTTGCTTGGTCTGCTTGTGCCGGGTCGAATGTACTTATTAACCTTGCACACAAGCACACATACACAATTTTTTTTTTTTTTTATACGAGGTTGACACCGTAACGAGGAGGAGCATTACATAATCATCATGAGGGACGTTTGAGTTTTATAAATATCAAAGAAGACCCAGAAGGGATGCAAAATATAATTTCATATATGAATACATATTGCTATCTGATATAGAGTTGTGAGTTATAAAATATCTAATACACAGAAACAAATTATTGACTGTTACGTAACTTGAAATTTGAGTTTTCCATCCAAATTGGCTATACATTTGGATGAAATAATACAGTCCTGTTTCATTACAATAACGCAGAAGCAAAGTTTTGGAATGATCAATACATTAAGAATGTTTACAATATGTTTTTTTCCCTTATGTTTTTCTTTAAAAACTGCATATAAAACTAACCAACTATTATAGAAGCCTGGTACAATTCCCATGATAACTGTATTCTAGCACAGAACCATTTCACGTGATAGAACCTAGATTAATATTTTTCTTGAGCGTTGTAAATAGAACCTGAGTATCTTTTGCACAGGATGCTACCCTGAATCTGTAGACTTCAGACATTAATAGTTGATCTAGGTGGATATCGGTGGCCACCCACCTTTTCCAACTGGCTCAAAACAATTTTCTGACAATTTTGGCAATTTACTATTTTTAGCAATTTTAACTTCCCAGGCCATTTTGAGGGCCTAAATGAATGTTTTTAGGTATATATATTCTCAATGATAGCTAAAGGCATGATTTATCCCCCAAAATGAATCTCCTCTATGATACCTTTCCAACGGGCTATCAAACACCTAAAACAAAGATCGTATGCAAAAGTTATGACCACAGGAAGTTGATGTACTAACTTACCCAAACGTGGCCCACATGACTTTTGATGCTTCATCTTCTAGGGTTAGGTTTTTGAATGTCTATGGTTTTGGGAATTCTTTTTTATTGTAAAAAATCCTTCAGAGCCTCATTTTAATAATCTTCTTGCAAATGAGCACAGCCATCACATCTCTTCTCAGAGATAAGTTGCCACCATTCCAACAAGATTGTTTTTGCTGCATTTTACAGTTTCAACTTATTTCCTTATTGAATACAAGACCAATTTTACTGTAACTTTGTTATTTTGTGTTAATCACCTGTTAATAATTTGTAGTCATTTTGTTCTACTCATAAAATATGGATTAGTGGTATCATAGCAGTCTTCTCCGTGTCATGTTAATGCATGTCCCCAAAGAGGTTAGAGTACAAAGAGTTGGGTCTCGAGGTTGTTTCTCTTGAGGAAAAAATCTCTTGCACACCCAAGCGAACTCTCATGGTAGGAGAAAATAAATATGATGGGACAAGAGATCCTTTCAAACTGTTTATTGAGGAATCCCTCATGCAACAAAGGAACATGATGATGGATAGTTTCACGCAAATCCTTCGACGACTACCAACAGGCGACGCATCTTCTTCGATTAGAGGCGTCACCCCCTTCAAGATACAAATAAACTTCGATATTCCTATATTTGAAGGTCAGATAAACACAGATGTTGTATACAAGTGGTTGAATATACTAGAAGGGTATTTTTCTGTCCATAACTTTTCAAATAGAGAAAAGATTACTTTTACGCTCCTCAAAGTTGTTCCCCATGTCAAAGATTGGTGGGAAACTTTCTGTGAGCAAAAGGAAATAGAGGAACCCTCATTATTTGAAGTCATAGCCACCTGGGATTCCTTCAAGGATGTTATTAAGGAACAATACTAACCTGTCGGAAGTATTGACAACTTGTATACCAAATGGACCACACTGTGGCAAGAAAGAGACCAAGCAGTGCCAGATTTCATGAATATCTTTCATACATTGCACACAAAGCTGGGCATCAAATATTTAGAGTGACATCTAGTGCTCAAGTATTGTAGTGCTCTGCATAGATACATCTAGACTGAAATGGAATTTTTGGACATCTTATTGTTGGGCGTGGCCTACCGATATGCTGTCAAAATCGAGCAGAATCTCAAACAAAAGACGAGGCAATTTGGGCCTGGGAACCCCTCACAAAAAAAGCCAAGAAAGGGAGGCCCCAACCCACAGAACAAAGGACAGAGAAAAGATGGACAGTATTAGGAAAACCATTCCAAGCCGTAAGCAAAGAAGGACACCACAAAGACAAAGAAAGATACTGGGAAGTGGTGAGACTTCCATAAGAGCCCTTGGCATAACACTGTTGACTTTCGCTCAAAGAAGTCGCTAGTGGCTGAAGTGAAAGCCTCTGAATCAGATGCAGGTTTAGAATCTGAGACAGAACCAGAAAGGGAAAGACAGATCATTGACGTAGAACTTAGTGCCACCATTTCTACCACCAAGCTCCAGCCTGGTGATCCAGACGAGCCAGTAGAAGGAGAACGCCTCTTCGATTCACAAATGTGGGTAAAAGAAACTCCTCTCCACTTCATCGTGGATAGCGGTAGCCAAAAGAACCTCAGCTCAATAGAGTTCATCAAGCGGTTTCCCCTACCGACAACACCACACCCAAAACCCTACACCATTGGATGGCTCCACCAAGGAAACGATCTCTGCATTAGCCAACAGTGTTGACTGTTGTACGAAATCAATCCCTTCAAAGATAAGGTATTGTGTGATGTTTCTCCTCTCAAATTTTGTGATGTTATTTTGGGCCAAAATTATTTATGGAAACGTCATGTTGTATATGAGTCTAGGCCTCATAGTGTTATTATACTTTGAATAGGAAATTGTAGAGGATACCCGAGGCAGTCCCACCTAGTGTTATTTCCTTGATCTCTGCTAAGTAATGCAGGAAGGTCATCTCTCAGATGGGGAAGTTTGTCTTCTTCAATATTCTCTCTTAGAATAAGTGAAATATAACAACCACATCCAGGGTCTTTGCGGTCGACCTCTCCACACAACAGAAGCAAGCAGATAAGGTCATGGAAGAATACTCACATATCTTCTCCTCACCTACCAGGATACCTTTGCACTGCTAGTTCAAGTACCCCATTGATCTGAACCCTGGCGCATTACTGCCCAATGGGCCAGTCTATCACCACTCTCTATTAGAGAATGAGGAGATCAAGCGACATATCCAAGAACTGCTCCGCAAGGGGAACATCCATCCCAACTCATCACCTTGCAGGAGCCCAATCGTGATGATACAGAAGAAAGATGGAACCTGGTGACTCTGCATTGATTACCGGTATCTGAATAAAATCATAGTCAGAAACTGGTACCCGATTCCCTGAATCCACGACCTCCTTGATCAACTCACAGGGGCCAAATAATTCAATAAGATTTATCTAAAGTCTCGCTACCTGTTGGCACAGGGGAAAACCCAGGGTTCAACACTCAAGAGAGCACCAACAAAGCCCTAACTACTGACCCTTTCGGCAACACCTGCGAAGCAGATGAAGTCTCACCCGAGGTAGAGGCAGGGGTGGTTGCAAGACTCAAGTGTCTGCAACCTTAGCTGGGACACAGATCTGTGATTATATTTCCTACAACACACTTAGCATCAATTATTCCTTAATATACATTCATTAATCAACTTCGCAGATGGCACAGAGAATCACAGTGAATACTTATACTGAGTACTTATCCATAAAAAGATAGGTTAGATTCAACAAATCAAGCACTGAGCATATTATATATCAGATCTAATGTTCATTCATTCTTCAACATCACAAAGCATACTAGATCTACTTAATCACATCAAGAACTTAGCTAAGAAAGAGATAAGTACATAAGAGCGAAGCACAAAACACCATACACACAGTTACCATGGTTCACCCCCACCCTGGGGCTATGTCCACAAAGTATTCTTTATATTATCTTGATCAAGCAGTTACAACACGGAGCTTTAAGGACCCTTACTTTGCACAGGACAAAATATATGCAAAACTCATTAGATCCTTCTTCCTTGCTCTTCAACAAAAGACTATAGCAGCCTACACTTAGCTCTCCTATCTCATGCATAGAGCACTCTAAGATACATCCGATCACACAGATCCAACTCTTAGCACTGTAGCCAACTTGCACTAAGCAATCACCAAGTGCACTAATAAACAAACTCCTTTATTTCTTACATTACCTATCTATTTATAGATTACAAAATGGGCCTAAACATGGGTAAACCCAATGGCCAACATCCCTTTCCCGTCACATCAACCCAAAAACTCTAAAATAGACCCCAAAATAGGTCTTGCTTCCTTATTTTTTGCTTCGCGTTGTGCTCCTTCCTTGGCAAGTTGTTGCAGTCCCAAAAGTGGTCAAGTATGACCAAGTACTCTTCAAAACTTGGTCAAGGGCCAATAGGTCCCCAACACTCACCTATGACTCGTCCCGAGTCACTCAGGTCTAACCAATTCCTCTTCAAATGCCTCAAGCTTGGCTCAAGCTGCTTCGACCTGTTGCAGTGTGACAACCTCTTGTTCAATAAATTCTTGGATTACTGTGTCATTGAGCGGTCCTTCCAGGCATTGTTCTACGGTGATGGCACCTTATTCAAGTTCATCTCCCTGGCTTTCAAGTTTGGAAAACAGTTGACATGCCTTCTCTTGGAGTGGTTGCAGTCGTTGAGAAATGTCCATGATTACTTTAATTTACAGCGTGTGTACTTGTTGTTGGGTTGCGCATTGCCCTGTGAACCTCTTCATTCTTTCGACTGGGGTCATGGACTTCAGTTGTGCTTGTAGCACATCTGCATGCTACTTTTCTTCTTGGAGTTGTCCCTCCTATGTCTGCAATTCTAGAATCTCTGTAAGGGTTTCATAGGTCTAGGTGCTTCTGGTTCTTAGCTGCCTACATTCCAAAGACAATTTTTTTAATTGGGCGATTTCGCTTCGAGCAGTGACCTCTCTTAGATCTCTTATCTCTTAGGGTGTTTCAGGCATGGTGCAGAGCTCTAGGTCCGTGATGTGCTGTTGAAGTTGTTAAATTACTTATTCCAGCTGGGTCACCTGCTATAGAAGACGATCTTCCATCTTCACTTCTATGATTGTCACAGAGCATAGTGCCTTATGAACTCTTTCTTGTGTTTCAAGTTTCTCTGCTAGCAACTGGTCCTTGCTCTGCTATAACTGGGCTTTTTCCTCCTCCCATTTTTCTTGTAAGTCAATTTTCTCTTGTTCGACCTTTCTACGTTGCTCTTCATGTGTGCTTTGTTCTTGTGCCAAATCTTGGGTGGCTTTTGCTATGTCTTCATGAGCTCGTTGAAGGCGAGCTTCAAATTTCTCAGTGATCTAGCATAACTATGTGGGATCATTGTCTGTTCCTGATATTTCCATTGTTGTCGGCGCCATAGGAACTGCTTGGATGGACTGAAGTGCTTGATGTGCTTCTTTAAATTCGCCCCTGATCCGGCAGAATATCTCCTCCTTCTTTGCTTCTTTCTTTTCCGCGAGCTCTAATGAAACATCATTTAGTGCGGCAATTAGGAAGTCAAAATCATATGGGGTAAGCATAGTCTTAAGAATGGTCCGGGTGGCCTTACTTTTCATTCTGGATGAGGGCCTCAGTGGGGTAGTTTTCCTTTTCTTGGAGGGATCTGCCTCGTCCCTAGGCAGGGTAACCTCACCTTTTCTCTGTTCAAATTTTGTACCCCCTAGTTCTTCCTCATCACCTCCCTTCACATGTGATAGCAAAGCAATATTCGTGGATGTGTTATGGATATTTTGAACTTCCACATCCTTCTTAGGCTTGCGCGGTCCTGGTGTATTCTGTTAGGCGGAAATATTGTCGTTTAATTCCGTTGTAGTATTTTCCCAACCATTTAATTTGTCAATCCAAGTTTCGTAGGCTTACGAAGCACACACACTATATATGCAAGACTGAAGTAGAAGTAATCTAATTTAAATTGCTGAAATGAAACTAATCTAGGAAAGTAGGAAATTGCATAAAGGAAAAGCAATACAACATGTGAAGAGTTAATGAGAAATAGCATATGTGAGCTCACACAATAAAGCTATCTTGAATTACATAACAATAATCAAATGACAATCATGAAAGCATAACAATGAAAGAATATGAATCAAAGCTAAGAATCCTTTTCTCTTTTGAATCTTAATGACTAATCTAATTCTAATTACATCCTAATTGAATTCTCATGAAGAGAGATCACTCTCTTTTATACATGAGAGCCTTGAAAATAAGATAACCATCTCATTATTACAGATCCACTATTCTCTCAACCTATTTCCCATTATTACAAAATATAATCCCTTTAAATCCTCACACATATCTCTCATATATCTTAGATAAAATATTCCAACCAAATCTCCATGATCTTCTCCTTGGAATGGGCTTGAATTATCTCCTCAAAT
>JZKD02S1675200.1:122532-160155 GCA_000966675.3 Picea glauca
ATTACCGACCAATGATGAATGTCGTTAACCAATGCGAGGCAACTCACCATTGATGTCAATGAGTGCCAAGGTACCCGAGTACATCTGGCGAAGTGCGAATGAATGAGCTGATGTCAAGCCACTTGCAAGATCTGACGATCAAGGGACATTGATATATTCCCATGATTGTCAGCGAGAGAACTTTCCATTAAGGCATGCAAGCCTCCAGGTACGCAAAAATGGACTTTAGTCTATATCCCAGATGAGGTGTTGAGGTCGATGGGGAAAGACTTGTTGAAAGGTGGGCCTTAAGGAATCCCACATCAGTCAACGCAAGTTTGTACAAAAAGACTTGGTAGGACTATAAATGGAAAGAACTCATGGTCAAGCAGTGTGGATCAGTAGGGCAAGGAAAACAAGGCAATGTAATCATGGAAAGGGGGTTTGTTTTATTCAGAAGGAAAAATTGGAAAGGCAAAAATGAACTGAAAAAGATAAAGGAAATGATGTATGCAACTCAAAAACATAGGCATGTGTGAAGTCATGAAAGTTAAGGCAGTGGAAGATGGCTTCAACACCAGGATGATTAATAGACTTTGAAGGAGAAATAGGATAGTGTCTCATCATGAAATTTGGCAAAATGCTGAAATATGGGTATCTCAACATGGTGTATCAACATGGTTGTTGTGTAACAACAAACATCAAGGTGCGCAAGAGGTTGTTGTGTAACAACAAACATCAAGATTTGCAAAAAAAAATTGTGTATCAGCAAACATCAAGATGCGCAAAAAATTGTTGTGTAACATCAAAATGTTTCTGATGAGTAACAACTCCTTCAAGTTGTCTAGCAAACATGTTTTTCTGAAAAATATCACTTCGTCATAAAATTTAATTGTCTTCGAACCTGAAAAATCTTTAGCACTAATCCTGCATAAAAACTTGTGAGAGCATTGAAAAACATAAAATGCAGAAATTAGTATGAATGCTAGCAACCAAAAAAAATAAGATGTGTCTTTCTAACCCATTCCTTTGTGTGCTAGTTCCTTCGTAGATTGCTTTTTGATGTGACTCATGAAAACAAATTAGCCATAATGTAAAAACATTGTTTTCAGGAATGTTTGAGATGTTCATTTGAAATTTTATGTTTTATTGTTGTTTTGAGTTTTTGTAGGTGTATTTATTTCTACTAGAATATTAAGAAAAGTAAACTAGAATGTTTTTTTTTTTAAATATTGTTTGTGTTTCCTTCTTTTATTATTATTATTTATTTTATTTTATTGTATTTTTATTGTTTTTCAATTCTTAAATTTGTTTGTTTGTTTTTGTTTTTATTTTTAATCTTTTAAAAAAAAAACACCCATATTATAAAAAACAACACAAAATAATCAAACAAACAAAAATATACATAAATGGTTATGGATTTTAGCAAAGATAAGGAAAGGAACTGGAGAAGGCTTCGCACCTGTTGTTCAAGTTCTCAGTTGTCTGATGACATTCTGACCAAGCAAGTCTAGGGTTGTGATGATAAGGCGGGTCTGGGTCTGTTTGTCTCAATTAGAGCAGTATAATGGTAGGAAATTTGACTGGGCAACCAACTACGCATGGTAACAACCCAACGATCCTCAAGTTGATTTATATCCATAAACACCACAGTCGAGCAAATAATCAATCTATATGCAACCAATAGTATTTTTGGATCCTGCCCGAGAAGTTTCTAAAGAGAACCAGAGGTAGATCACATTTTTGACAACGCATATGAACAAGGCATGAGGATGGTCGACTTGTTGTGTGTATCAATGAAATCGCATCCTTCTGCGTGTTCCATTTGAACAACCTCCCATCTGTTAGCAAGGTATGAATAGGATCCAGAGACATGAATGATCTCCCATGTTCATCATAAAGTTACCATCCCCGTCAATATCAACCAGTCACCCCAGGATTTCCAACAGTTGCTCCCACTGTTGCATTTATGAATTCTACTGTCATGTTCACCGCAGCTTCCAAACTTTTTGGATTGCTTAGCCTGTGTGATAGATCATATGGGACAAGTTGCTGGATGAAAGTGGGATGTTGAACTGCAGCACTATTACAGTTGATGATGATATACACAGGCTTGCTCTCTATAAGCATTATGGAAATCACATGGTCAATGAGTTCCTGGGCATCATCCAAGTGTTTTACAATAACCTGAGCACATGTGATCATCTGGAAGCAACGATACTTCTGGCTGAAGTCGAGCACCCCAATGGCATGATGCAGAATGTGGTTGGTCCCATAGTCATTAGAATTGGCCCCCCCTACGATACAGATGAAGGGTAGATTCTCACTGTAAGCCCTCATGATCGCATTGATGATGCTGAGCCCCCCGACTGTGAACGTAACGATGTATGCTCCCACGCCTTTGGAACGTGTGTACCCATCATCAACGTAGCCGACATTGACCTCGTTTCCATAGCCGATGAGATTGAGGCCTGGCTCCGTCAACAGATGGTCAGCAAGGTGAGATTGAAGTCCCCAGGAATAGAAAAAAAACGTCTCGGATCCCAATCTCAACGAGCCTCCGTGCTAGATGGCGCCCAAGTGTTGAGTAGGAAGCCATTGGAGCTACTCCCGCCTGTTTGCTCGGCAATGGGCAAGCCACTGATTTGTTGCAGGGCGGGCACCCCACGCCATTGTTTGCAGGCCATTGCGAGTTCACGTCGACAATGCTCATATTCATCTCTGATAAATCAACTGTTCGGCCCAAATCATAAAATTTGTGGCCTCTGGCCCCTTGTTGGTTTAATATGCTCGCTCGCTCGCTCGTTAGAAACTCTAAAAAATATAAGGAATTCAAAGAACTTTGGAATTTTTTTTTTTCTTCTGGAAGATTTGATGCGTCTCTTCGTTTCTGCTCAGGAGTCAATAAGAAATTATTGATCGTAATCATTAACAACTGCGCAAATAAATTTGGAATGGTCGCATCCAATCTTTTTTCATTGATGGCGTCAATTTTTAATTATTTAATTGTGAATTGGCGGATCACTTCAGGATATGGACTGACTGTGAATTAATTGGTGCTGACATATTTGGATATCAACTTGTGGACATGCCATCACGATCAGAATTTGTTTCCTATTCCTTGGTCAATCCCTTCGAAAATGTAATAAATGGACTTCCAATGGTTTTGGCTTCACCACTGACATCTCGGCCAAAAATCAGTTCGCATCCACATCATATCCAGATCACATATGAAACATTCACGCCCACTCCATGTGATTGTCGATCTTGTTTTTTTTCAATAATTTAGCACTTGCCGTAGCACCAACAATTTAGGCGGCAATCAACTGATCAATATTTATTGCAAATGCCATCTCACAAATAGTTTGAAATTGTGTGTAGAATGGCGGAGAGTATGAATACATCTGTCAAACAACTGAGTACTGATAGATCCAAGTCCTATTGCACATTAATCAAATGTTCATGATTTGTTACTTCAGCCTATCCTTGCATACGAAGGGCCATTTCAGCTGCCACTATAGCTGCCAGTCTCTGTCGTCTTCTTCATTGTACAATACTCAATGCACGATCCATGATGTAACATGGTAAGAGAAATCCAACAGCTCGAAGAATGAAAAGAGTGAAAAATGTTTGTATCCTCATCTCCTCCAGAACTAGTTATGGCAAGTGCATGTCGGAAAAGCAGAAGAGCCATGAGAATCAATGCAGCAGAACAACACCATGATGCACCACTTGCATTGGTTAATGCATATTCATCATATTCGGTTTCCAAAAAGTGTCTCTCTGCTGCAACCATTGCAAACAGACGAGGCTCGCGCAGGTCCAGTTGTGCTTCAGATGTTTCCCAACTTGCCCCGATATCAAACGAGATGTCTCCCAAAAGAGTAGGGCGAGGGTCAGTATAGCCAGGCTTGTATTGCTAATGGCATATCTCGCACATGGTGTCTCCTTTCTTATTGCACCAATGGTGTACACATGACCTATGCATTTCAAATTTATGATATATTGTTTTGTTTGCAGGGTTTTACTCCAAGTAAAAGTTCTCTAGCAGGTGGATAAAGATGTGAAAGACCGAGATAGAAATAAGATCGTAGACAAGAGGCCTGGAAATATTTAAATATTTTGCAGATATATCATTCAATTGATTCCAGGCACAGTTCAACCACTGTAACAAGATGTAAAAATTTCACTGTTTCAGCATGCTGTAACAGCATGTGAAATTGGTTTTATTGTGATTTACTGTTAAGCATGTTTTGCAAAAACATTCATTCTTGAAATCCAAATCATCCCTATTTTCTGATCCTCGCGATTGCTCGAAGCGTGGAGGAGAGCATACTTATTCTAAAAACAATTAGAGCAAAAATGTTGTTTTATTCATTAACCTACCTACTCTATGCTAATTAGAATTAAAAATTGGTTACATGTAGGTAAATTTCCAGGGGAGCCAAGCACACAACAGTAACAACAACAACAATATGTTCATGTGCAATTTTTCAGATGAAAAATAGAAATTTACCTGAATAAACGAATTTTGTTGTTGTAACGACAAACTAATTAAGAAATAAAATTTATGTGATCGAGTGCTTACCTAGAACCATTGCTCGATAATGCTTTCATAGGCATGTTTTTCCTTGCTCAGATCTTGGTGTAACTCCTCTTCATCTTCCTCAATCTCCTGCTCGAATGATTGTTTGTCATCAAATACGTAGCAGTCTTCAGATATTGAATCTTCAATTGTTTCTGGAGGAGTATATGAATGTTTGATCCTTGTCAAGATCTCTTCTTCATGGGAAGTGGAAATCCTGACATTTTCTAGGATCTGAGTGAGTAGTTCCAAGCTGACATTCATTGTTAAATCATGTTAAAAAAAAAGATTCTTACAACACCCAAATTAAAATGAAAAACTTAAAAAAAAAAAAAAAAAACACTCTTTCTAAAACATAAAAAAATTACTCTTCATAGTTGCAGAAGTTAAAATGTTCCTGATACTTGGTCAAGGAGAACATGAGTAGTCTCCATTCAAGTAGCTTCTAAGACCCCTAAAACCAACACATGTAGATCACACTTGCAAAAATTTAAACTAATCTTGCGGAGATTGAAATTTACACCAACTTGCAAGAATTGAAATTTACACTAACCTACATGTCCTTACCCATATGTCACCTCAGAGTTAGGAGCATGTTTAATCACACTTGCATGAAAAAGAAATTTAAACTACCACACTTGCAGGAATTGAAATTTACACTTGCGAAAAATGAGATTTTTGTAAGTTGAAATTCACACTCTAGAGCTGGTAGGGAGAACATGAGGAGTCTCCACTCAAGTAGCTCCTATGATCCCTTACCAACACATGTAGACACACTTGTAGGAAATCAAACTAGACTTCAATCCATCATGCTTCCGCGACAATGGCGCCAAAATGTTAAGCGGAAATATTGTCGTTTAATTCAGTTGTAGTATTTTCCCAACCATTTAATTTGTCAAACCGGGGTTCGTAGGCTTACGAAGAACACACACTATATGTGTAGGAATGAAGTAGAAGTAATCTAATCTAAATTGCTGAAATGAAACTAATCTAGGAAAGCAGGAAACATTAACCTAGGAAAGTAGGAAATTGCATAAACGAAAAGCAATACAACATGTGAAGAGTTAACGACAAATAACATATGTGAGCTCACACAATAAACCTATCTTGAATTACATAACAATAATCAAATGACAATCATGAAAGCATAACAATGAAAGAATATGAATCAAAGCTAAGAATCCTTTTTTCTTTTGAATCCTAATGACTACTCTAATTCCAATTACATCCTAATTGAATTCTCATGAAGAGAGAGCACTCTCTTTTATACATGAGAGCCTTGAAGATAAGATAACCATCTCATTATTATAGATCCACTATTCTCTCAACCTATTTCCCATTATTACAAAATATAATCCCTTTAAGTCCTCACACTTATCTCTCATATATCTTAGATAAAATATTCCAACCAAATCTCCATGATCTTCTCCTTGGAATGGGCTTGAATTATCTCCTCAAATATTGAAATGGTGGAGGAGGTATTCAAGAAGTCCTTTGAATTAATCCTTCACATATTTCTACACATTACAAAGCTCACACATATTTGAGATATATATGAAAACATGTTGATTTTCTAACATTTAATCACAAATTCCTTTTAAATACTAAAATGAATAAACTGGAGAACAATAAAGTGAAAGCCTAGTATATTTATGGAAATGTTATTGTGAAAGGTTAATGGGGTGATGAAATGTGAAGAATGATGAAGAGAAAGGTGGATGAGAATAGGAAATTTATGAGCCCCAACATATTCAACATAGCTTCAGGGCTATGTATGTCACATATCTCTACAGGATCTACTGCAACAAGGAGGTCTGCCAAACATTCCTTAGTAATATCCTCCAGGTCATCTTCTGTCAGCTTGTAATATGACTGAAGTAGTTTTTTGTGTTCATTTGCACGCAACATGATGTAGGTGAAGTGAAGATCTACGTTGAATTTCATCAAAGGTAAAAACCTATGAAGAGTGTTGGATGTAATGCATGGTGTAGACTAAATGACATTCCTCAACTGAGTGTAGTACACATGGAAGACGACATTGGACTGTCACTATTTGTTCATGTCGCTAGAGTACCACAGCGTACAGAACTTCGCATCCATAGGTTCGAAGGGTTCGATCTCTGGAAATGTGGCTCCCTCAAGTAGTTCCCAAGCGATGAAGGCGATGAGTATGAGCAACCAGCTAAAGTGGAACTCATACCCCTTTCCCTGTGCTTGTCTACAGTCAAGCTCTAGATGATTTATGAGGTATTTCACCTAGTTCATTTGTATTCCCTTCACGCACTTCCCTGCGAGGTCAAATACAAATCTGGTCACCTGTGTAGGTTTGTTTTTTCAGACTAACTTGCCTATGATCAGCTGACAACCAAAGCATACTACTGCATTCTCAATGGAGGCTGCCTTGTAACCTCACGTTCCTTTCTCCAGATCACCATATGTGTCTTTTATTCATTGAGAACGAGCACGATCTGTGGTATTTCTAGGGTAAGATTCTTGCGAGTCAGGGCCCTGCATGCTTAGCCCAGTGATCCGATTGATCAGAATAGGATCCACAATGATGCGTCGGTCCAACCATAGGTATCTTCTATGGTAGAAGGACAACAAGAGTCATACAGAGGCATTTACTTCTTGATGCCTCCCGAAATTTGGAATCTTCATTACGTTGAGGAGGGTTGACTGTGCAAGCGTATGGGTCCATTGCTATGGTACAATCTTGGGGTTCTTTCCTTTTGTAATAGTCAAATACTTGTACGGGGCTAGCATACTATATACCTTGCGATATTCAAGGTTAAAATCATTGAATTTGATGGTGGTGAGCTTCTCCTGGTCAGCATGAAGTGCACGCACCCCTTTCGGGAGGTACGTAGTGACTACAAAATAATCGAAGTCTCTAGGTACAGAGTCTCATTTTACGGGTCTACCTAGTGGTGGGATATATTTAGGTAATATGCTTGGGATCATCTTCACAGTGGCGAAGTTGTTTCCGAGCTTAGATCGTCTTTCCGAAGGAGGTCGAGATGGTCATGTTTGAGCAGTGGAAGGGGAAGATGGCATTGCACCCGAGGACGATGCCTGTACACCTGTAGACATTCCACATTCTGACATGACTCTCTCAGTTATTAAATCAATTAGAACTTCTTTAACAATTTTCTCAGCAATGTTGAGCTCGTTTGACATACAAATTTGGGTCAGTGGGCTCAGGTGCAACAAGAATTCAGAGATGATAGTGAATAGTAAGGAGATGATCTCAGCGTAAGTAAATCTCAGGGTTCGCGCTTTAGATTCTCAGTTGGAAAAAAGTATTCTCGGTGTGTGGCACTACAGGTTAAGTAGGCAATCTCAACAACAGTCTTCTTGCAACGTACCTGTGGCCTTCATTAACTCCATTCTTATTCGTTCTGATGCTATCCAACGGGCTAGTGGTAACCCATAACTGCTTTTCGATCCATTTGGAGCGGCATTCGAATGGGTATATCAGTTCCAATGGCTATATTGCTTCGTCATGGTGAAGTACTCTCTTTCATTGTTCTGATATCTCGACGAATCTCCAATTCTGTAATTCTTCTTGCTGTGAAGTGTCCTCTAGAACCTCTTGTAACCTTACAGTATTAGCCCTCTTCTTTCTTAACATCCTATCCTTCTTCCTAGTGAGTTTCGTCTCAGTAATGATTTTACCATTCCTATGTGTATCTTCCGTGGTCTTAGTTACTTCACACCATGGAAAATCTTTCTTATGGTTCCTTGATAATACCTTTTATGTATCAAAAATAGGTAACTCAATCTTCTGCAGATCCTCAATTGTTCTCTTAACTTTGACACCGGAGGTACTAATATTGATTATCTATGATCTACTCTTTTGTTCTTCAATCAAGTGCGTGATCCTTCTAGTCACAAAGTCTTTTAACTATTTCTTCTTCTGTACCAAATCTTTTTCTTCTTCTCTTCGTCTGACCCATTCTCTATCAATCCAGGGTTTTCTTATGAGCATGGTAAACGGGGAAGTGTCTTCAACAAATTTAATGATCTCAAATTTTTCCTTTGTTGAGGTGCCATTGACAGTCATAGGTATCTGGGTGAGCCTTCCACATAGGGTTACTAGATTTCCTCTAAAAAAACTTGTTCCTCCTAAGGAAGGAATCACAACAGGATTTCCTATAGCTTCCCAAGTTCTTTCTAGCATAATGTTCAGTTGTGCTTCTTCATCAAGAGTACAGCCAATGTCAAAGTCCCCTATTCTTGCTTCAATTTTCTTCTTTTCTATGAAGATCTCTGATAGCCTAACATGTCGGTGGTCATTCAAGGTATCTTTCATCTGTAGCAATATATTTTCTGATTCTTTCTAGGTTTCTTCTATAATATTGGTCTCCTGATCTGCCTCAGGGTTGGCTTATTCAATATTCAACTTCTCAAGCCTAGCAATCATTCTATCGAAATCCAATACTTCATGGTCCATAGCCTTACAACAAAGGCAGCTAAGTCTTCTCCTAGGGCATTCTCTAGAAAGATGTCCCAGTCGTTTGCAACTATGATAGAGGGTTAATCCTCTCATCCGTTTAGATGTTCCCCAACTCCTTCTAGACTGCACACCAAGATCATGGTGGCTAGCCTGCAAAAAATATTTTCTAGGATCTTGCATCCACTTGTTAGTCCATACATTCTTTCAATGCATAGGTATAACATATCTATCACTATATTTATCAGATCTATTCATATCAAATTTTCTTTTATCTATTAATTCCCTAGTTTTGAGTCCAGAACAGAATCTATCAAACATACCTAGATCCATGCTTTAGAAAAAAAAAAAAAAATTCACTTATCTTACTTCTGTAGAGCACAAAGCTTCTACATCTAAGAATTTTAACTATTCTTACCTTTATCGAGGCATAGAGCTTACAGATCTTACATTTTTCTTACAGATCTGGCCTCTTTATTCACAGATCAGACTTCATTCCTTTAGATCTGATCTCTTCAGCATGCTATAAAAACATGTAAAAATTTCACTGTTTCAACATGCTATAACAACATGTAAAATTGGTTTTATTTTGATTTACTGTTAAGCATGTTTTGCAAAAATATTCATTCTTGAAATCCAAATCATCCCTATTTTCTGATCCTTGCAATTGCTCAAAGCGTGGAGGAGAGCATACTTATTCTAAAAACAATTAGAGTAAAAATGTTGTTTTATTCATTAGCCTACCTACTCTATTCTAATTAGAATTAAAAATTGGTTACGTGTAGGCAAATTTCCAGTGGAGCCAAGCACGCAACAGTAACAACAATATGTTCATGTGCAATTTTTCAGATGAAAAATAGAAATTTACCTGAATAAACGAATTTTGTTGATGTAACGACAAACTAACTAAGAAATAAAATTTATCTGATCGAGTGCTTACCTAGAAGCATTGCTCGATAATGCTTTCATAGGCATGTTTTTCCTCGCTCAGATCTTGCTGTAACTCCTTTTCATCTTCCTCAATCTCCTGCTCGAATGATTGTTCGTCATCAAATACGTAGGAGTCTTTAGATCTTGAATCTTCAATTGTTTCTGGAGGAGTATTTGAATGTTTGATCCTTGTCAAGTTCTCTTCTTCATGGGAAGAGGAAATCCCGACATCTGCTAGGATCTGAGTGAGTAGTTCCAAGCTAACATTCATTGTTAAATCATGTTAAAAAAAAGGATTCTTACAGCACCCAAATCAAAATGAAAAACTTAAAAAAAAAAAAACACTCTTGCTAAAACATAAAAAAATTACTCTTCACAATTGCAGAAGTTAAAACGTTCCTGATAGTTGGTCAGGGAGAACATGAGCAGTCTCTATTCAAGTAGTTGTTAAGACCCCTAGAACCAACACATGTAGATCACACTTGCAAAATATTAAACTAATTTTGCGGAGACTGAAATTTACACTAACTTGCAGGAATTGAAATTTACACTACCCTACATGTCCTTACCCATATGTCACCTCAGAGTTAGGAGCATGTTTAATTACACTTGCATCAAAAAGAAATTTAAACTACCACACTTGCAGGAATTGAAATTTACACTTGTCAAAAATGAGATTTGCGTAAGTTGAAATTCACACTCTAGAGCTGGTAGGGAGAACATTAGGAGTCTCCACTCAAGTATCTCCTATAATCCCTTACCAACACATATAGACACACTTGCAGGAAATCAAACTAGACTTCAATCCATCGTGCTTCCCCGACAACAGTGCCAAAATGTTAGGCGAAAATATTGTCATTTAATTCCATTGTAGTATTTGCCCAACCATTTAATTTGGCAATCCTAGGTTCATAGGATTACGAACCACACACACTATATATGCAGGAATGAAGTAGAAGTAATCTAATCTAAATTGCTGAAATGAAACTAATCTAGGAAATAAAGAAACATTAATCTAGGAAAGAAGGAAATTGCATAAAGGAAAAGTAATACAACATGTGAAGAGTTAACGACAAATAACATATGTGAGCTCACACAATAAACCTACCTTGAAATACATAACAATAATCAAATGACAATCATGAAAGCATAGCAATGAAAGAATATGAATCAAAGCTAAGAATCCTTTTCTGTTTTGAATCCTAATGACTACTCTAATTCTAATTACATCCTAATTGAATTCTCATGGAGAAAGAGAACTCTCTTTTATACATGAGAGCCTTGAAGATAAGATAACCATCTCATTATTACAGATCCACTATTTTCTCAACCTATTTCCCATTATTACAAAATATAATCCCTTTAAATCCTCACACATATCTCTCATATATCTTAGATAAAATACTCCAACCAAATCTCCATGATCTTCTCCTTGGAATGGGCTTGAATTATCTCCTCAAATATTGAAATGGTGGAGAAAGTATTCGAGAAGTCCTTTGAATTAATCCTTCAAATATTCCTACACATTACAAAGCTCACACATATTTGAGATATATATGAAAACATGTTTATTTTCTAACATTTAATCACAACTTCCTTTTAAATACTAAAACGAATAAAGTGGAGAACAATAAGGTGAAACCCAAGTATATTTATGGAAAAGATATTGTGAAAGGTTAATGGGGAAATGAAATGTGAAGAATCATGAAGAGAAAGGTGGATGAGAATAGGACATTTCTGAGCCCCAACATATTCGACATAGCTTCAAGGCTATCTACATCAAACATCTCTACGGGATCTACTACAATAAGGAGGTCTGCTTAACATTCCTTGGTAATATCCTCCAGGTCATCTTCTATCATCTTCTAATATGACTGAATTTGTTGTTTGTGCTCATTTGTGTGCACCGTGATGTAGGTGAAGTGACGATCTACACTGAATTTCATCAAAGGTCGAAACCTATGAAGAGTGTTAGATGTAATGCATGGTGTAGACTAAATGACATTCGTCAACTGAGTGTAGTACGCATGGAAGATGACATTAGACTGCCACTGTTTGTTCATGTTACTGGAGTACCACAACGTACAGAACTTCGCAGCTAGAGGTTCGAAGGGTTCAATCTTTGGAAATGTGGCTCCGTCAAGTAGTTCCCACGTGATGAAGGCGATGAGTATGAGAAACCATCTAAAGTGGACCTCATACCCTTTGTCCTGTGCTTGTCTACAGTCAAGCTCTAGCTGATTTATGAGGTATTTCACCGAGTTCATATGTATTCCCTTGGCGCACTTCCCTGCGAGGTCAAATACAAATCTGGTCACCTATGTAGGTCTATTTTTTCGGACTAACTTGCCTGTGATCAGCTGACAACCAAAGCATACTGTTGCATTCTCAATGGAGGCTACCTTATAACCTCGCGTTCCTTTCTCTAGATCGCCATATGTGTCTTTTATTCATTGAGAAAGAGCACAATCTGTGGTCTTTCCAGGGTAAGTGTCTTGCGGGTCAGGGCCCTGCATGCTTAGCCCAGTGATCTGATTGATCAGAATAGGATCCACAGTGATGTGTCAGTCCAACCATAGGTATATTTTGTGGTAGAAGGAAAAAAAGAGTCATACACAGGCATTTACTTCCTGATGCCTCCCAAAATTTGGAATCTTCATTACATTGAGGAGGGTTGACTACACAAGCTTATGGGTCCATTGTTGTGGTACAATCTTGGGGTTCTTTCCTTTTCTAATAGTCAAATACTTGTGTGGGGCTATGATACTATATACCTTAATATATCCAAGGTTAAAATCATTGAATTTCATGGTGGTGAGATTCTCCTAGTCAACATGAAGTGCACGCACCCCTTTCGGGAGGTACGCAGTGACTACAGCATAATCAAAGTCTCTAGGTACAGAGTCTTGTTTTATGGGTCTGCCTAGTGGTGGGATATATTTAGGTAAGATCTTGGGATCATCTTCACAGTGGAAAATTTGTTTCCGAGCTTAGATCATCTTTCCGAAGGAGGTCGGGATGGTCTTGTTCGGGTAGTGGAAGGGGAAGCTGGCAATGCACCCGAGGACGATGCCTTTACACCTGTAGACATTCTGCATTCTGACATGGATCTCTCAGTCATTAAATCAATTAGAACTTCTTTAACAATTTTCTCAGCAACGCTGAGCTCATTCGACATACAAATTTGGGTCAGCGGGCTCAGGTTCAACAGGAATTCAGAGATGACTGTGAATAGTAAGGAAATGATCTCAGGGTAAGTAAATCTCAGGGTTCGTGCTTCAGATTCTTAGTTGGAAAAAAGTACTCTCGGTGTGTGCCACGATAGGTTAAGTAGGCAATCTCAACAACGATATTCTTGCAACGTACCTATGGCATTCATTAACACTGTTCTTATTCGTTTTGGTGCTATCCAACGGTCTAGTGGTAACCCATAACTTCTTTTCAATCCATTTGGAGCATTGGTGGAATGGGTATATCAATTTCAATGGCTATATTGCTTCATCATTGTGAAGTACTCTCTGTCATCGTTCTGATATCTCGGTGAATCTCCAATTCTGTAATTCTTCTTGTTGTGAAGTGTCCTTAATCCTCTAGAACCTCTTGTAACCTTACAGTATTAGCCCTCTTCTTTATTAATGTCCTATCCTTCTTCCCAGTGAGTTTCGTCTGAGTAATGATTTTACCATTTTGATGTGTATCTTCTGTGGTCTTAGTTACTTCACGCTATGGAAAATATTTCTTATGGTTCCTTGATAATACTTGTTATGTATCAAAACTAGGTAACTCAATCTTCTGTAGATCCTCAATTGTTCTCTTAGCTTTGACACTGGAGGTACTAATATTAATTATCTATGATCTACTCTTATGTTCTTCAATCAAGTGTGTAATCCTTCTAGTCATAAAGTCATTTAACTCTTTCTTCTTTTGTACCAAATCTTTTTCTTCTTCTCCTGACCCGTTCTCTATCAATCCATGGTTTTCTTATGAGCATGGTAAATGGGGCAGTGTCTTCAACAAATTTAATGATCTCAAAGTCTTCCTCTGTCGAAGTTCCATTGATAGTCATAGGTATCCGGGCGAGCCTTCCACATAGGGTTACTAGCTTTCCTCTGAAGAAACTTGTTCCTCCTAAGGAAGGAATCACGACAGGATTTCCTATAGCCTCCCAAGCTCTTTCTAGCATAATGTTCAGTTGTGCTTCTTCATCAAGAGTACAGTCAATGTCAAAGTCCCCTATTCTTGCTTCGATTTTCTCCTTTTCTTTGAAGATCTCTGATAGCCTAACATGTTGGTGGTCATTCAAGGTATATTTCATCTGTAGCAATATATTTTCTAATTCTTTCTGGGTTTCTGCTATAATATTGGTCTTTTGATCTCCCTCAGGGTTGGCTTGTTCCATATTCAACTTCTCAAGCCTAACAATCATTCTAGGGAAATCCAATACTTTATGGTCCATAGCCTTACAATAGAGGCAACTAAGTCTTCTCCCAGGGCATTCCCTAGAAATATGTCCCAGTCATCTGCAACTATAATAGAGAGTTAATCCTCTCATCCATTTAGATGTTCTCCAACTCCTTCTAGACTGCGCACTAGGATCATGGTGGCTAGCCTGCAAAAAAAAATTTCTAGGATCCTGCATCGACTTGTTAGTCCAGACATTCTTTCGATGCATAGGTATAACATATCTATCACTATCAGATCTATTCATATCAAATTTTCTTTCATCTATTAATGCCCTAGTTTTGAGGCTAGAACATAATCTATCAAACATAACTAGATCCATGCTTTAGAAACAAAAACAAAAAAAATCAGTTATCTTACTTCTGCAGAGCACAAAGCTTCTAGATCTAAGAATTTTAACTATTCTTACCTTTATCGAGGCATAGAGCTTACAGATCTTACCTTTTTCTTGCAGATCTAACCTCTTTATTCACAGATCTGACTTCATTCCTTTAGATCTAACCTCTCTTTCTTCATGTTTGACCTCTTTTCTTGGCACAAAGCTTCACAGGTCAAACAGAACACTGCACACTAGGGAAACAAATCTATGCACAAAGCTTATTTCATACAAAGATTCTTCTTCTTCAGTTCCCAGCAATCACAGTTCCAGGTCCTGGCAACAGAACCATTTGTTGGCATAGGGGAAGACCCAGGGTTCAATGCTCAAGAGTGCACCAAAAAATCCCTAACTACTAGCCCTTTCGGCAACACCTGCGAAGTAGATAAAGTCTCGCCCGAGGTAGAGGCAGGGGTGGTTGCAGGACTCAGGTGTCTGCAACCTTAGCTGGGACACAGATCTATGATTATCTTTCCTACAATGCACTTAGCATCAATTATTCCTTAATATACGTTCATTAATCAACTTCACAGAAGGCATAGAGAATCACAGTGAATAATTATACTAAGTACTTATCCACAGAAAGATAGGTTATATTCAATAGATCAAGCACTGAGCATATCATATATCAGATCTAATGTTCATTCATTCTTCAACAACACAAAGAATACTAGATCTACTTAACCACATCAAGCACTTAGCCAAGAAAGAGATAAATACATAAGAGCAAAGCACAAAACACCATACACATAGTTACCATGGTTCACCCCCACCCTAGGGCTACATCCACAAAGTCTTATTTATATTATCTTGGTCAAGCAATTATAGCACAGAGCTTTAATGACCCTTACTTCATACATGATAGAAGATCTATGCAACTCGCGAGATCCTTCTTCCTTTCTCTTCAGCAAAAGACTATAACAACGTGCACTTAGCTCTCCTATCTCATGCACAGAGCACTCTAAGATACATCTGATCACACAGATCCAACTCTTAGCACTGTATCCAACTTGTACTAAGCAATCACCAAGTGCACTAAGAAAAAACCTTCTTTATGTCTTACATTGCCTATCTATTTATAGATTACAAAATGGGCCTAAATGTGGGTAAACCATGGGTCGACATCCCTTTCCTATTACATAAACCCAAAAACCCTAAAATAGACCCCAAAATAGGTCTTTCTTCCTTATTTTCTGCTTCGCGTTGTGCTCCTTCCTTGGCAAGATTTCCCAGTCCCAAAAGTGGTCAAGTATGACCAAGTACTCTTCAAAACTTGGTCAAGGACCAACACTACCACTAGGTCCCGATAGAACAAACAGATGTATGGAAAACCACCTTCAAGTCAAAGGAAGGACGTTTTGAATGGTTGGTCATGCCCTTTGGTTTGACAAATGCTCCAACCACTTTCATGAGGTTTATGGACGATATCTTGCGACCGTTCACCAATAATTTTTTAGTGGTGTATCTGGATGACACTCTCATTTACATCAAGACTTGGGTCGAACACTTGCAACATATTCAATAGGTTTTGCACACCCTATGACAGCATAAGCTATATGCCAACTTGGAAAAATGCTCATTCGACATGGACATGGTCCATTACCTGGGCTACATGATTGATCAACATGGAATACATGTGGATCCAGCCAAGATCCAAGTCATCTGTGACTGGCCAGCCCCAACCACACTCACTGAGCTTCAGAGATTCTTAGGCCTTGCCAATTTTTACCGCAGGTTCGTGTTGGGGTTCTCCCATATTGCATGGGCCCTTATCCAAATAACCAAGTGTAACACCCAGTTTCCCCCAGTTTGTAAAAATAACTATACTGGCCAAGAACTGTGGCAAACCCAAAAATGTGAATGGACCTTGTGAAAAAGGTCAATGAATGTGAATAATATTATGAATATATATTGCAGGACTGCTAAGAGGGGATATGCTAAAAAAGAGATCACAATGGCTGGATAAAGGTGGTGGAAGGAATTGGGAATGGTGGCATTAACTTCCACTAAAAACCAACACCGTATTTGGACTTCACTGGCCCAGAGAACCAAGAGCGACTCGTTGGCCCTGAATTAAATGACTCGTCAGGATTGGTAGTTAAAGGGCTCCTCATGAGTAATGAGGGATGGGGGTGAACCACCTATCCTTAGAGTCCTCAGACCTGACCACTGCAAGGAAAGTCGTGTCACACGCAACCTCGTCGAACAGAGAAAAGGCAGGAAGTGTGGTCGATCAAGGGCAGACGAGAGGGAAGGAAGAAAGAGAACTCTGGAAAAACACAGAGTGAGTGACACTAGAGAAGAAGGAGAGTAACCTTCATTCTCGGTCACTGGCAAATAGAGACGCAGTCTCACAACATCATGGTCTCAGCTCAGGGGTGGCTAGTGATAAATCCATTGGGAGTCGTTGAGCCTACGATTGGGTGGAAACGAGCACCCTTTTCAGCAGTTGCAATCATGTCTGGTGTTATTTCTAATAAGTGTATTACATCTTGCATCTTGAAATTTATATACTAACATGTATGCTCATAGTTTGTGCAATTTTATGAATGGTTTGAGTATAATACTTCTTGTGTAGTATTTTTATTTAGAAATGGTGGTTGCACACTTATAATGGGAAGACTACGTATGGCTTATGTTTTATAAATCGCTATTTATACGCATATTGAATTAATTCAGACTTCAAGTCTGTTCTCGGGAAATCTATACCCTTATCTGTCTCAGGTAATACCCTTGATAGATCTCCCCATAGAGACACCCTTCTTAGAAATCTCACCAAGAAACTGGAAAAGGGATTGAAGGTGCAAGTCTTAGTAACCCCATACAAGGAAGAACGATCCTCTTGAAAATCCTGAAATAACAGTGAAGGAATTATTGTGTTCACTTCGCAAGAGTCGTCAAGGAGGCATTCGACGGTTAAAATTCTCTGTGGAGAATTCGCAAAGTCCAGAGAGCCATCAGATCTTGCAGAGGAGCAGGGGAGTTACGGTAAGCCTATTTTCAAGTTTTAAGTTCGGGAGAAATCAGACAGTAGGATCTGGGTCGACAAGGACCGTTGGATCACTCGTGAAATTTCATTTCATGGATTCGCGAGTTGAAGGGTTAAAACCCTTGCCTCAACATTTGCAAGGTCATGAAAGGTGAAGTCTTGAAGGGGTGAAAGTATTTGTGTGATCTAGTTATTGGTGAAGTGCATCTGAACTCAGTATTTTGGGGTTTCGTGTGTTGAAGAACCAAAAGCTTAGCATCAGGATTCGCGAAGTCACAAAGTCCGAAACTGCAAAAAGGAGGGAAGTTCCGTTGTGAGAGCCGTGTTGATGATGTGTCAGGATTTCGGAATTTCGGCATATCAGGGGATAGGAGGTCGAGACTTTTGTCCCAAAAGTCTCGAAGTCGTGAGGTGCGATAAGGAGTAGTGAGGAGTTCGAGATCTCGGCACTTTAGGTGTCGGGATACAAAGGAGGTAGCTCTTCGGAAAGCGAAGTCATGAAGAGTCGAAGCTAGGGGTGAGGGACACATGGTAGAACCACAAGGTTGGCCCGTGTAATATATAGGAGGACACGTGTCACCTAGTTAAAGGAGTCAACACTCATTGACCTCTCACGTCTCGGGGATTAGTGAGATAAGGGAATGAGAGTTCAACCCTTCAACTTGCGAAGTCATGAATAGCGAGAACGTGAGAGGGAAAGCTAACATCACTTCTCGAGGTTTCATGAAGGGAAGTTGCCAAGGTTGGGCTCCTAGAATTCGCGAGTGCCGAAGTCACGAGAAAATTAGGACCGTCCATCTGAGGAGGAGAAGTGGCAGAAATCGAGGGATCTCACGAACTCGGAGGATTTTCAAGATGAGAGCCTAGGAGTTGGGTGCTCCAAGTTGCGAGTGGTGAAATCGTGAGGAGCAAGGATAGCCGTTGGATCCAGGTCAAGGGAGGAACGTTGGATCAGGAGCTTCATCATGCGCATAGCGCCTTCGAAGGTTTGGAGGCTGAGAGAACCTCTTCTCGACATCAGAAGCTGCGAAGTGCCAAGAGTTGAGGCACAAGTGTGGACACATGGCAGGATAGCAAGGTGGGGCCCGCATGGTTGACAAGTTGACACGCGTCGTCTGGATAGAAGGAGTCAACACTTCATTGACTTCTCGCATCTCGGGGATTCGTGAGATAAGAGCATGGAGGTTCAACCCTTCGAATTGTGAAGTTGCGAGTTGCGTTGGGAGCTAGTTTTTAGCTTAGTCGGTGCTCACGCGTGGAGGGGCCTGACAGAGGAGAGCTATACCCATTTTTTGATCTCGGGTACCACGATATTGGAAAAGAAGAATCGGGAGTTTCGACTCACCAACTCGCGAGATTGCGAGTTGCGACAAGCGCCTTCGAGAATAGGCCTTGGTCATAGCGTTGTGGTTGCTCGGAGAGGGTGGAGCTCGTGCCTAGTGTTGTTCGCATAGGGGAGCCTTTGAAAGGACCTATGGATCGATTGGAAGAAGATTTCAACTAAAAATCAAATGAGGTCGCTTAAGCTCATAAAAGGAACTGAATGATCCTTAAGATCGGGAGGTCGCGCAGAGACTCTGTCAAGGAAGAGGTGGTGTCTGCAGCCTTTGCTAAGCTCCATGGGTTTTCGAGGGTTCTGTCTCTCAAGAAAAGGCGAATTTTTTTTATTATACCAGAGTGGGTATGTGAAAAATTGGTATCAGAGCATGGTTACAACACTTGGCCTGCTTGGGCTCATGAATGGGTTGTGCAGAAGATTCAATCAGAACACTCCTAAAAGGAGTAAACCCCCCCCCCTGTCTTAACCTTCCTAATCAAAAGACGAATTTAAGAATGACAAACCCCTATTGTGTGTGTTACATGTGAAAATATGAATTATGTACTAGTTATAAATAAATAAAAATATTGACTAACAACCAACGTTTTTTCTCTTGCACACAAGCGGAAGATCAATCGCAGGAAATTATCAACGCATAGTATGGTGACTCACCAAGAAGTGGGAGAAGGATCCCATAATAGAGACGAAGATTCTGATGAAAGGAGGGCAGCAGGGACCCCTCCAGGTCTAGCCGAGACTGTGAGGAGCCTCATGGTTGAATTAGAAAGCTGTAAGGCTGACAATGAAAGGATGATGAAAGAACAAGAAAAGAAAACAAAAATTAACATAGTTTTACTACAGAGTTTATCCGATCTAGAAAGACAAATGCAGCATGAACCCAAAACTCAGAAACATGGTCATATCAGTGGTCACACTGAGAGGAGCACCTCGAAAAAGGTCCGCCCCAGAGGTAAAGGACAAGTGTCGGATGATTCCTCTGAGAAGGAAGCTGATGATTTAGAGGGCTCTTCTAGCAGCAAAACCAGTTCCTATCCCCAAAAGAAACAAAAGAAGCAAAATCCTTCCAAAGGTCGTAAATTCGAAGAATTTAGAAAATCCAAACCACCCTCCTTCGACGGTGAAATAAAGAAGGGAGAGGAAGTAGAGGCATGGCTACTTGGACTAAAGAAGTATTTCAGAGTCCATGACTTTTCAGAAAATATGAAGGCTCGTGTGGCCACCTTCAACTTGAACGGAAAGGCTTCCATTTGGTGGGAATACCTTAAGAATGTCAAAGGGGTTCGTGAAGAGGACCTGTCTTGGGAACGGTTTCAGAAATACTTCCGAAAGAAGTATCTGTCGGAAAAATATTTCAACGAAAAGACTGAAGAGTTTTATGAACTCAAACTAGGATAGCTCACTATAGAAGAATATGTCAACAAATTCCTCGATGTGTTGAGGTATGTACCCTATATCAAGGCAGAAAAGCCAAAGGTGCAATGCTTCATCAGTGGAATACCTAAGGACTATCAGAATAGAATTGAATTTGATGAGCCAATGACTTTAGAAGGCACTATTTGAAAGGAAACCTATTGTCATGAATAGTTTGGGCATTGAGAAAAACCTCACGAAGAATGGAAACAGAAGAATAGTTCAAGATTTCAGAAAAGGGAAATTAAATCCCCAGGATTTAAGAACTATAAGAAGAACCCAAGAATGAGCTTCCTAGCCCGGAGTATGCACCAACAGAATTTTCCCTCCTTGAGCGGAAATAAAACTTCTGGACCCATATCAATAAAGACTAATAATCCAAAGAGAGAACCTTTGAAATGTTGGGGTTGCGGGGCAGAACATCTATTGAGAGACTGTCCACACTAACAACAGAATAGTTGGAGAATTTATAACATCCAAGAAGCTACTACCGTCAATGATGTGGCCAGGAGTGAACCACAAATTTATGCAGCCTTGGATAATAACCAAGCTGACCACCAAGCTTCAGTAGTGGAAATAGAAGGTATGATTTACAACCATCTAGTGTCTGTTTTAATTGACCCTAGTTCAAATTTGAGTTATATAGCCCCTAAAGCTGTTGATAAGTGTAAACTATAGCCACAAAAACATACAAAGCCATGGTTGGTGCAGTTAGCCACTTGCACCAAAAGAAGGGTAGCAGAGGTTATACCAGCCTGGCAATTGATTTGGGTAGATTCCCCACCCAAACAACCCTTAACTTATTACCCCTGGGATTGTATGATCTGTTGATTGGTATGGAATGGCTAGCCGCCCATAAATCCTGATTGGACTGTTACCACAAAACCTTAGAATGTGTAAGTAAAGAAGGGAAAAAGATAACCCTTCAAGGGATTCGAAAACATGTTTCGATGAGACAAATATCATCACTGCAAATGAGAAAGTATTGTTGAAATGGATGTCCCCTATATGCAATACAGGTGTTGAAAACAATTGAAGGTGACAAACCAAGCCTTGATGATCACCCTATCCTGAGAGAATACAAAGATGTGTTTCCGGAAGAGGTACAGGGTTTACTTACGAGAAGGGACATAGACTTCATGATAGAACTTGCACTGGGAGTGGTGCTGGTGTCTAGGACACCCTATCGGATGAGCACGCCTGAGTTAGTTGAACTCAAGTTGCAATTAAAAGAAATGATGGATAAGGGCTATATTCGGCCCAGTGTGTCTCCATGGGGAGCACCAGTCCTGTTCGTGAAAAAGAAGGATGGTACCCTTAGACTGTGTATAGATTATAGGCAACTCAATAAGGTAACTATAAAGAAAAAATACCCCTTACCCAGGATCGATGACCTATTCGATCAATTGGGGGGTGCATCTATTTTCTCAAAGATTGATTTGAGGTCGGGATACCATCAAGTCTGAATCAAGGGTGAAGACATCCATAAAACTGCCTTCTGAATGAGGTATGGTCACTATGAGTTTCTGGTGGTGCCATTTGGGTTAACCAATTCCCCTGCCACTTTTATGTGATTGATGAACAATGTACTCAACAAATTCCTAGACAAATTTGTGCTTGTTTTTATTGATGATATATTAATTTACTCCAAGAACATAAAAGAGCATGAAGAACATCTTAGACTTGTGTTGCAAGTGCTAAGAGAACATCAGCTCTATGCCAAATTCAACAAATGTGAATTCTTCTAGAAGAAAATACATTACTTAGGCGATGTTCTCTCCGAAGAAGGAGTAGCGATAGACCCTGACAAAATCAGGTCTATCATGGAATGGCCTACCCAAAAGGATGTTTCAGACATCAGATCCCTTATGGGATTAGCAAGATACTATAGGATATTTATACAAGGATTATCCAAGATTGGTTGTCCAATCACTGCCCTCTAGAAGAAGGGGAAAAAATTCCTGTGGACACAGAAGTGTGAAGAAAGATTTCAAACCCTGAAACATCTACTGACCCATGCACCCATGTTGAAGATCGCTAATCCAGAAGCTAACTTCCTCGTGAGCACAAATGCCTATAAGGAAGGGCTCGGACGAGTCCTTATGCAGGGAGGAAGTCTGATCTACTATGAATCCCAAAAATTCAATGAGCATGAAGTCAACTATGTGACCCATGATCTAGAGTTGGTTGCCATAGTGCATGCCTTGAAAATGTGGAGGCATTGCCTCCTGGGGAGAAAATTTGTACTTATGACAGATCACTGTGGATTGCAATACTTGTTTGATCAACCAAAGCTCAATGCTAGACAAGCTATGTGGATGGCCCTCCATAGTGAGTTTGATTTCGAGATCAAACACATTAAGGGAAAGGAAAATAGGGTGGATGATGCCCTCAGCAGAAGTATGAAAACAATTCACCTGGTAGCGGTGAGCACCTGCGAGACGGATGTCAAAGAAAGAGTCAGAAATGCACAAAAGACAGATCCATTTGTCCAGACCGTGACCATGTACCTATAGCGAAAACCCGTCAGAGTAAAATATGAAGGCTACCAGATGATCAAAAGAGGTTTTCTCACTTACAGAAGCAGATTTTATATCCTAGATTGTGACAACTTGAAGAGGTTCATATTGGATGAACTACATAAAAGACCCTACTCTGGTCATCCAAGATACCAGAAGATGATCATGGCCACTAGGAGATAATTCTATTCGCCTGGAATGAAGAAAGACATATCCGAGTACTTGGACAAATGCATAGAGTGCCAACAAGTTAAAGCAGAACACCGACACCCAACAGGATTATTACAACCTCTACCAATCCTAGATTGGAAATGGGAAACCATCTCCATGGATTTCATCACTGGATTACCAACCTCAAACAAACAGAATGATGCCATTATGGTGGTGGTGGATAAATTGAGCAAGTCTTCTCACTTCATCCCCATTAGGACGACTTGCAAGGCAATAGACATTGCCTAGGTATTCATGAATGAGATTTTCAGACTGCATGGTATGCCAAAAGAGATGGTGTCTTACAGAGACATGAAATTTGCTTCAACTTTTTGAAATCACTGATGGTTGGCTTAGAGACCAAATTTTTGTTTAGCACTGCCTATCACCCTCAAACCGACGGACAAACAGAATGAGTGAACCAAATACTTGAATACATGCTAAGAATGCATGTAATGCATCAACCCAGGAAGTGGGAAGACTAACTGCCACTGGAATAATTCACCTACAACAACGGCTACCAAACATCCTTAAAGATGAGTCCCTTCGAAGTCCTCTATGGTAGACCATGTAACACTCTAATCAACAAGAGTAATCTCATAAACAAGATTTATTTTGGAACCAACATGTTGAAAGAAATGGAACAACAAGTGACTCAGATAAAACAAAACCCGAAGGTCGCTCAGAACCGAAAAAAAACTTATGTCGACCAAAAGAGAACTCCAAGAGAGTTCAAAGCAGAAGATCATGTATATCTTAGAGTTAGGCCCAGGAAAAGTTCCCTGAAAATGGGAGCCTGTGCCAAGTTAGCACCTCAGTATTGTGGAACCTTTGAGGTTCTAGATAGAGTGGTACCTGTAGCCTATAGGCTAGCACTTCCTCCCAAAGTCAGAGAACATAATGTTTTCCATGTCTCATTATTGAAGAAATATGTACATGATGCTAACCATATAATTGATTGGTCTGTGATTCAGGTGGAACCGGAGGGAGAATTTCTACCAGAACATCAATGCATACTGGACAGAAAGGAAACCCCACTCCAGAAGCGAACCATTGCATAGGTCAAGGTGCAATGGAGACATTTTGGCCTAGATGAGGTTACGTGGGAAATGGAGGACGCCATGAGACAGGCATATCCGATTTTGTTTACTTCTGTACATGCATGTGATGTTGATAGATAAGAACATCGAGGATGATGTTCCTTTAAGGGGGAGGGAATTGTAACACCCTGTTTCCCCCAGTTTGTAAAAATAAATATACTGGCCAAGAACTGTGGCAAACCCAAAAATGTGAATGTGTGATGTGAATGGACCCTGTGAAAAAGGTCGATGAATGTAAATAATATTATGAATATATATTGCAGGACTGCTGAGAGGGGATATGTTAAAAAAGAGACCATGATGGTTGGAGAAAGGTGGTGGAAGGCACCGGGAATGGTGGCGTTAACTTCCACCGAAAACCAACACCGTATTTAGACTTCACTGGCCTGAAGAACCAAGAGCGGCTCGCTGGCCTGGAATTAAATGACTCGTCAGGATTGGTAGGTAAAGGGCTCCTCATGATTAATGAGACATGATGGTGAACCGCCTATCTGTAGAGTCCTTTGACTTGACCACTGCGAGGAAATTCGTGCCACACGCAACCTCGCCGAACAGAGAAAAGGCAGGAAGTTTGGGCGATCAAGGGCAGACGCGAGGGAAGGAAGAAAGAGAACTCTGGAAAAACATAGAGTGAGTGACGTTGGAGAAGAAGGAGAGTAACCTTCATTCTCGGTCACTGGAAAAAAGATAGGTAGTCTCGCAACATCGTGGTCTCAGCTCGGGGTTGGCTAGTGGTAAATCCGTTGGGAGTCGCTGAGCCTACGGTTGGGTGGAAACGAGCACCTCTCTCAGCAGTTGCAATCACGTCTGGTGTTATTTCTGATAAGTGTATTACATCTTGCATCTTGAAATTTATATACTGACATGTATGCTCACAGTCTGTGTAGTTTTATGAATGGTTTGAGTATAAGACTACCTGTGTAGTGTTTTTTATTTAGAAATGGTGGTTGCATGCTTATAATGGAAAGACTACGTATGGCTTATGTTTTATAAATCGCTATTTATACGCATATTGAATTAATTCAGACTTTAAGTCTGTTCTCGGGAAATATATACCCTTATCCATCTCAAGTAATACCCTAGATAGATCTCCCCATAGAGACACCCTTCTTAGAAAGCTCACCAAGAACCTAGAAAAGGGTTTGAAGGTGCAAGTCTTAGTAACCCTGTACGAGGAAGAACGATCCTCTTGAAAATCCTAAAATAGAAGCGAAGGAATTACCATGTTCACTTCAAAAGAGTCATCAAGGAGGCATTGGACGATTGGAATTCTCCGTGGAGAATTCGCGAAGTCCCGAGAGCCGTCAGATCTTGTAGAGGAGTAGGGGAGTTATGGTAAGCCTATTTTAAGGTTTTAAGTTTGGGAAAAATCAGACCGTAGGATCTGGGTCAACAAGGACCGTTGGATCACTCGCGAGATTTCATTTCATGGATTCTCAAGTTCAAGGGTTAAAACCCTTTCCTCTAGGCTCGCGAGGTCGCGAAAGGCGAAGTCCCAAAGGGGAAAAAGGATTTGTGTGAGCCATTTATTGGTGAAGTGCATCAGAACTCGATATTTCGGGGTTTCGTGGGTTGAAGAAACGAAATATTAGCATTAGGATTCGCAAAGTCGTGAAGTATAAAACTCAAGAAAGGCGGGAAGTTCTATTGTGGGACCTGCGTTGACGACGTGTCAGGATTTTAGCATTTTGGCATATCGGCGGATAGGAGGTCGAGACTTTTGTCCCGAAAGTCTCGAAGTTGTGAGTTGCTATAAGGAGTAGTGAGGATTTCAGGATCTCGACACTTCGGGTGTCGGGATACAAAGGAGGTAGCACTTCGGGAAGCGAAGTCGCGAAGTGCCGAAGCTAGGGGTGAGGGACACGTGGTAGAACTGCAAGGTGGACCGGTGCAATAGATAGGCGGACATGTGTCACCTAGTGAAAGGATTCAACATCCGTTGACCTCTCACGTCTCAGGGATTTGTGAGATAAGGGAGCGAGAGTTCAACCCTTCGACTTGCGAAGTTGTGAATAGCGAGAACGCGAGAGGGAAAGCTAGCATCGCTTCTCAGGGTTTTGTGAAGGGAAGGTGCCAAGGTTGGGCTCCTAGACTTTGAGAGTGGTGAAGTCGTGAGAAGATCAAGACCGTCCATCTGAGGAGGACAGGTGGTAGAAATCAAGGGATCTCATGAGCTCGGAGGATTCACAAGATGAGATCCTAGGATTTGGGTGCTCCAAGTTGTGAGTGGCAAAATCGCGAGGAGCAAGGATAGTCGTTGGATCTAGGTCAAGGGAGGACTGTGGGATCATGAGCTTCATCACGCGCATTGTGCCTTTGGAGGTTCGAAGGTTGAGAGAACCTCTTCTTGACATCAGAAGTCACGAAGTGCCGAGAGCCGAGGCACGAGTGTGGACATGTGGCAGGACCACAAGGTGGGGCCCGCGTGGTTGACAAGCAGACACACATTGTCTGGGGAGAAGGAGTCAACACTCCGTTGACTTCTCGTGTCTCGGGGATTCGTGAGATAAGAGCACGAAGGTTCAACCCTTTGACTTGCGAAGTCGCGAGTTGTGATGGGAGCTAGTGTTTAGCTTAGCCAGTGGTCATGCATGAAGGGTGCTGACAGAGGAGAGCTATACCCATTTCGTGATCTTGGGTATCGCGAGATTGGAAAAGAAGAATCGGGAGTTTTGACTCGCCAACTTGCGAGATTGCGAGTTGCGACAAGCACCTTCGAGAATATTCCTTGTTCATAGCGCTTGATCACTTGGAGAGGGTGGAGCTCGTGCCTAGTGCTGCTCATACAGGGGATCTTCCGAAAGGACCTGTGGATCGATTGGAAGAACATTTCAGGTGGAAATCAAAAGAGGTCGCTTTGGCTCATAAAAGGAACTGAATGATCCTTAAGACCGGGAGGTCACATAGATACTATATCGAGGCAGAGATGGCATCTGCAGCCTGTGCTAAGCTCCATAGGTTTTCAGCGGTTATGTACCTTGAGAAAAGGTGAAAAAAAATTATTATACCAGAGTGGGTATGTGACACCAGGGGTGGTGGTAAGGTGAAATTTGCATGGGGTCGATCCCAACAACAAGCGTTCGATGATTTGAAGTAGTGCTTGTGCTCATCCCCAATACATTCACTACCATGCCTACAACAACCCTTTGATATCAAGACATATGCTTTAGACTATGCGGTGGGCGTCGTTCTCACTCAGCACAGCCACCACGTGGCCTATCATAGTGAGAGACTATCATATGTTGTTCATAAGTACCCTACTTACGACAAAGAAATGTACTCCATTGTGAAAGCCTTCCATAAGTGGAGACATGACATTCTTGGGAAGGAGACAATCATCCGCACTGATCATAAGCCACTGCAGTTCATGCAGACAGAAGGAAAATTGCAGAATGATCGCCATCAAAAGTGGTCCACATAATTGCAACAATTCCACCTCAACATCAAGTATAAAACAGGAAGCACCAATTGTGTTGTTGATTGCCCCAACAGACTTCCATTTGTGGCACTCACCACAGTGCTAGACTCTTGTGGCCATGAGACTTCTAGATGGCCCCAAGTCTATGAGACAGACCCAAACTTCGCTACCACCTACCAAATGTTGGGTGAAAACACAGTTGTCGATAATTTCCATCTTCAGGATGAGTTGTTGTGTCGTCTGGGCCATATCTGTGTTCCATCAAGCGAGCGAGCGAAGATGATCTGGGAAGCCCACTATAGTTGGGTTGTAGGACACTTCGTCATCGAAAAGACAATGGTGATGCTACATAAACATTTCTACTGGTCGAAACTTCGATAGGAGGTCAACAAGTATATTAGGTCTTTCACTGCCTACTCTATTGCCAAACTGACCACTAAGAAACAAGGACTGTACACCCCTGTTCCTACTCTTGACAGGCCATGGGAATCCATCTCAATGGACTACATGTCGGGCCTCCCATCCACCAAGTGGGGAAATGACTGTGTTGTTTTGGTTGTTGATCACTTTTCTGAGATGGTGATTCTAGTTGCCTCCAAGAAGAACATCACAACAAAGGCCACTGCCATGATCTTCTTTGAACAAGTCTGGGTACATTTTTGAATCCCACAAACCATTGTCTCAGATAGAGATAGTAGAATTATCAACACATTCTGGTCGAGCCTCCGGTCACTGCTGGACACCAAGCTCACCAAATCCACGACCTTCCACCCCGAGACAGATGGCCAAACCAAGGTCGTGAATTGAATGATTGTGCATATCCTTCACATGTATAATTCAAAGCACCCTCGCACATGGGATGAGAGCCTTACATATGTCCAACATACCTACAATCGAGCATTGCATAGCTCAACCAACCATAGCCTCTTTCAGGTGGGGTTGGGATTCCAACCATTGGGTCCCATAGGTGTTGCACTTCCCCTTGAGGTCACCTCGATCGAATCATCTCCTACTCCAAATGAAGATAAAAAAGCCACCCGGTTCATTGAGTGGATCCAACACATCTGCCAATAGGTTCAGGATATCCTATAGACGTCCAATGACAAGTACAAGCGACACCATGACCAATATCGGGTGCCACATAAGTTTCAGGTGGGCAACAAAGTTTGGTTGCACTTGTAGAAAGAACTCCTTACAGGACCCCATCGGAAGCTTCACCCACTCTGTTATGGGTCGTACACCATCACCAAGGCCGTGGGAGATAATTATTTTGAGCTCAACATTCCTCCTTTCCTTGGCCTGCACCCAGTGTTCAACGTGGATATCCTTCGCCCTTATTTCTCACCATTATTGGACACCTCAGACGTAGAAGAGAAGATGACACCAAAAGAAATCAACCCCGACTGCATACAACAAGAATCCAATGATCATATTGTGGACACATATCAAGGGCACATGACAACAAAGGATACATCTTTATCGAGTTTTCAAAGAAGGGCAGCTCCTGCACCAAGGCAAGTGGCTCACCTGGGGCCAAATTCAGCAGAAATTTCCTCATCTGATGGGGGAACTCAATGCAATGAATACCATTGCTTCCTAAGGAGGGAGGATTGATCCAGGTGGATATCGGTGGCCACCCACCTTTTCCAACTGGCTCAAAATAGTTTTCTGACAATTTTTCCAATTTACTATTTTTAACAGTTTTAACTTCCAGGGCCATTTTGAGGGCCTAAATGAAGGTTTTTTGGGATAGAGCTTCTAAATGATAGCCAAAGGGATGATTGAACCCCAAAAATGAATCTCCTCGATGATACATTTCCAACTGGCTATCACATGCCTAAAACGAAGATCGTATGCAAAAGTTACGACCTTGGGAAGCTGATGTACTAACTTACCCAAACGAGGCCCACATGAATTTTGGTGCTTCATCTCCTAGGGTTAGGTTTTTGGATGTATAGGGCTTTTGGCATTCTTGTTTATTGTAAAAAGGCCTTGTTAAGAACCTATTAATAATCTATAGTCATTTTTTTCTGCTCATAATATCTGGATCAATAGCCCTGCAAGGAGACCATGAAACATTAATTAGTATTAAGATAAAAGTAAACAAAATTTCGAATGATGAACCTAGATTAATTACTAGGATACATTCTATGCCAAATAAATGCCACAGACGTAATTTATAACTTCAATTAGCTTGCGATTTGGGGTTTGTTGTTCCATCTGCGCTATCGAAGGAATCATCCGCAGACCGAGGGGGGGAGAAGTGGAGGAAGATTGGCCTGATGGGTACCCTCGCAACAAATAGGGGCCCCATCATTAGATCATAGTAATCAAATCTTTAACCATGAATGATAGTAGGAAAATAAGAGAATCGTTTTCAACCATAGTTTTCACGAATGCACAAAATAAAACATGTTCCACAAACAAAAGTATACGAATTCGGGTCACGGATGATTCCACGATATTGTGCCTTCACAACTATAAGAAAATGTAAATTATGGGTCACTAACCAAGAATAAAACAAGAACATAATGGATTAACTGATAAATTCCAAATGTAGAATAAGCATAAATATTTTAAGAGTTATTATGTTCTGGAACAATACTACACAGTGGGAATTTAGACCTCGTATCTATGCATGTACATGTAATATTAGGGTAAACAGAGAAATTTTGAATTAAATCCAAACCCTGTAGAACAATAAAGAAACATCACCATGACTATAGGAATGTGGTTGTGACTTCATGACTTTAAATCCGAGAATTCTAGGCTCCACAGTAAGCCAAGAAGTCGATAACTTACAGACTTAATACTAAACCGAACAGAGTAGACAAGGAAAGAATACAAACTATTTTTTTCTACAGCGAACACGGTAAGGGTCAACAAAGTTAAAGAGTAAGTTTAAATAATGAGATTCGAGATGCTGATTTTAAAAAACTTCGATAAAAAGATATGGGTCTTGCCAGAGAAATTTAAACATAACAAGACTACTTAGCATTAATTTCTTTTAGGGCCCTTTTTAATAGGGTTTAATCACTGGTTTTGCAGCAATAGATATTTCCGTGAGAGACTCCCAATTAAATGCCAGGTTACACAACAAAGAAATAACTAAGGGTATTTGTTGTTTACAGAACCCTAACACATCCAGGAATATCCCCAATTCAAACTGGAGACCGCCTATGTAGAAGCCTTCATAAATTAATGGTTGTTGCAGAAGGGAATGACTACCTCATGGAAGAGCTTAGACACAAACCATCACCTCTATAAATTTATGTATCTACGCATGACTAGAGATAAATATCCTAGAGATTCAGAGACTAACGAAGGGGAGAATCTTCACTAGAAATCGTAAAGAATAATAGTTGCAGAGATGACTAAAACCTCCTGAAATTACCACCCGACTACAGATAGCATAAGCACAGTGTGGACTTACCAGGTGGTTGCATAACCTTTCTTCATTCCCCTGGGTAATGATATCCGGGTCACCGACATCCCTGGTCGAGGAAAAACACAGATTTAACATTGAAACATCACGCAGAAGACTCACAATAGTCTTGGAAACCCTTACTGCGCAGAGTAATAGTGGAAGTACGAAGACTGCATCTGACCATGTGACAGGACGAAGGTGGCACAATTGTATTGGACACGGGGTCGAGTGACAACCTCAGGATTACCTCTCGTAGGGTCTCCATTAATGGACTGGATAGAGGTCTTTAAATCAAGATTGGCAAAACCTTTTGAATTCATACTAAGTTAATACGAGACAGGACAAATCCTTTAGGGCACGATATGCAGGAGTAACAAATCTAGTTTTATCGTTCAGTTAGGTTATGACTAACACTACGTCATCGATAAACATTTCTTGAAAAAGAAACTATGATAAGGATGTTCAGAAGTTTAAACATGACCAGTGTTCACAAGGCCTATTGTTCGGCCAATTAAATTAACATGTAACCATCGTTATATTAGGCCTATAACTTATCATTATGGGTACATGATTTAAACTTGCATTCGTTTAAATCCTATATGACATGAACAATGTCTATTGCGTAGGGAGTTTTGTTTTTGTAACTTTGAATGGGGGGGTTTCTTATATGAAGTTCTATGCATAGAAAAGGGTAGAAGACTAAGAAGGTCCTATTTATAAAATCAAAACACATATATGGTAGGACTATAATACTAGTAGGGTTGAAGGTTTATAAAGGTCAATGTTTAAAATGTGAAAGGTTAGTCATTGCAGATATGCCTAAAATTTGAGAAGTTAGGGTATAGCAAAGTCACCCTTACCCTTCTGTATAAAATTTCTATGCAGTATGAAGTAAGTCAGAGTTAGAAGCTTTTTTTATGACAGTTCATTGCTTTGATAACTGAAAATATAAATCTTGCAGAATTTAATAATGATGATGGTTACCTACTTATATTAACTATAAGTCTTCCAGAATAAGTTGTTCAAAGAAAAGGTAGATTTAATGTTCCTAAGACAATTTTTTTTTATTTAAGTAAATTGGGGTACATTTCAGCATTGTGAGGTCAAAGTGAAGGAAAAATCATGTGTATGTTTTATAGTACCGAATCTACAAACATCTGGTACCATTGATATGGATCTTTTGATAATTCCATCTTTTGATATATGTTTCATCAAGTTTGGGTACAAGCAAACAAGTAAGATCAGGAACTTACTCTCTGCTCTGGTAAAACCTTCATTCTATTTGTTTCCCATAGGATTTTATGGAAACCAAAAAACCTCATCTCTTGTATCTCTGGCTATGGAGGGAGCAAGTTCTTTGACCTACACCAAATAAATTGGCCATTGAAATAAGGAACGTGATGCCAATCAAGGAATGTATGTGATATCTCCAACCAAAGTAATCATGATGTGACCAGAGTCTTAGTGAAGTTTTATGATCCATCAAAATAATTAAACCTAGGAAAGCACATTTCCATTACTGAGGTTTTACATCGAATCAATCAAAATATCCAAAACCAATATTTTCTTTATTCTTTGATTATGTTAATTCATAAATTATGGTTATCATAATAAATAATTAATATACTCATGTTATATTAATATGAATAATGTGCTTCAATATTCCATTTGTCATGGATTAAACCTAAATCATTTCCCTCACTTCCATTATAGATTACATTAAACTAAAAATTGTATGATGTCAATGCAGGTCCCTATCCCCTTTAGCTTTATTGGACACACTGTTTGTAAAAATAAACCTTCACACTTGTTCAATATTTCTATGCAAGTGGACTGACAATCTCAACACATGTTTTTACTAGAGGTGGACCAAAAACCATAGCTGCACAGTCAAAAGTATATTTGGATGCAACTTCAAAAGTCTATTTGGATGCACATCCGGTCGAGTAAATTGTAAGGTAGATAGAGAGGTAGTGGGGGGGGCTAGAGGGCCCATAGTGATAATCGCAGATGCCATTCAATGTAAGGTGGAATAAGTCCACTATATAATTAAATAAGGCCCACTATGGTAGTTAGATATAATAAATGTAAGAGGACTTCTTAGAAGGTTCTATTTCTAGAACATTCATCCTCTAGAATGTTCTTAGGTGATGGTAGCACTATATAAAGGGGTTCCAGAAATGTAATGGGACATGAAGATAAATATTTTATTTGGAGTGGTAGCTCAATAGGAGGATTCCCCCTTGAAGAGGCAAGTGAACAAGAGAGGATCTCTTCCATAATAGGATCCATTGTATGGTGTTGCCCTACCTTAAGGGTTTGATAGTAATAAAAGAGATTTTTCATATTGGTTTCTTCTATATTGCTTTGTGGATCTATTGTGTATTCTGTATTTTTGGTGATTATATTTGTATATCTATTCAGGTTCTTAACAAGTGGTATCAGAGCACTTTCCTTGGCAGACATTATGGACAAATATTTTTTATTTTTGTAGATTTGTTTTTTGGAGAAGGAAAAAGAGGGCCACGACATTCCAAACATTTTTGGTATATTTATGTGAAACATTTGCAGAAACGGGTTGTATATTTGAGTTCCTCTCAGAAAAACACCCAAGTTGAAAAACAAATCGTCTGAAACAGAGTCAGGGAAGTCAAGATATTGAAGTTTTAAAATCTCCAATTTTTCAGGTTTTTTTCTGTGGACGGCGACATGATTTTTTTTTATTTATGTAGTAGCTGGAGGTTGACTTTGCCCAAAAAAATTAGACATATGAGTTCCTCTCACAATTTCACCCAATTTCAAAAAACAAATTAGCCGAAACGGAGTCCGGGAAGTGAAGTTATGGGCATTTTAAATTCAACAATTTTTTAGGGTTTTTTCTATAAAAAGCCGCGATTTTCTACTGTAACTTATTGTTCTATTTTTTGGTTTTTTTCATGATGGTTGTGGGACCGAAGAGATCGTAGAGTACTCATATGGATATTTCCTCTCAAAACCTCAATTAAATTCTACATATTACTGAAGCATTCAAAGCCCAATTGTTTGACACATTGAATGACAGATTGGATGACTTTGTAGATGGTTTCAATGATAGTTTTCGTAGTATTCAATATTCTTTGGATAACATGCAAGAGAGGTTTATTATCACAGACCTTAGGGATGAATATAATCAAGAAATATATTCTTGGTATGATTTTGAGGTCGATTGCGATGATTGGTATATGGATAAATTTCGTTTCTGGGATGACAACCACTTCCATATTTTATTTGATGACTCTACTCCACCTTCTGTAGAGAACATCAATGTCTCACATCAGGAGCTAGTTACCAGCATCCAGATTGCATATTCTACAATGGTATTGTTCCTTCCAGATTCATATTTGATCATCTTCCACTATGTGTATTGATATTCTTATTTGGATACACATGTTAGGTGTCAGTATTAGGAGAATCATTTTTAGTTGGTTGTTGGGTACCAATATCTTCCATGTAGGTTTCTCATTAGCAATTAGACATGGGACCCTGGTTTACAATGGCGGTTAGATTACTTTATCATGGTGGCTACCATTTCTCAATGGGACTCTGGTTCTCTAGTCTACTTCAACACTATGGTCCACACTTATCCATGGGACCTTGGTATATGGTTGTACATTAAGTGTTGAGGACAACGCTTTCATAAGGGGGATGGTAAGTAAGGTAGCTAGAAAGGTAGTAGGGGGGCCTAGAGGGCCCATAGTAATAATAGTGGAGGCCATTCAATGTAAGGTGGACTAGGTCCACTATATTATTAAATAAGGCCCATTATGGTAGTTATATATAATAAATGGGTAGCTAGATATAATAAATGTAAGAGGACTTCTTAGAAGGTTCTACTTCTAGAAGAATCCTCCTCTAGAATGTTCTTAGGTGATGGTAGCACTATATAAAGGGGTTCAAGCAATGTAATGAGACATGAAGAGAAGTATTGTATTTGGAGTGGTGACTCAATAGGAGGATGCCCCCTCAAAGAGGCAAGTGTACAGGAGAGGATCCCTTCCATAATAGGATCGATTGTATGGTGTTGCCCTAGCTTAAGGGTTTGATAGTAATAAAAAATATTTTGCATATTGGTTTCTTCTTTATTGCTCCATGGATCTATTTTGTATTAAGTATTTGTGGTGATTATATTTGTATATCTATTCAGGTTCTTAACATAAATGGTCATGGAGGGAAAATCCACATAAACAGAAAGGTGGGTAGAAATACATGATCTATGTCACTCATGATAGCTCAAATTCTATAATGGATCGCATTGAGTTCATATAGGAAGGGAGCGGCTACCTACCTCGTTATTTGGATTAGATGGGATTTGGATAAGAAGAGTGAGTGCGGCGTGGAGAAAAATGTTATTTCCTCTTGGGATTTTTGAAGAAGCATATAATAGAGAAATTTATGCTCATAATCGTTACTGCAACTTGAAAAATCCCTAGAGCCTATGACTCATGTAGGTTGTCCTGTTGCAAAGATCTGGTTTTCTATTTGGATTTTGGGGAAAAAAATAAATTAAAAACATAAGTTGAGAAAAAAAACATGCTCCCCTAAAAACCCAATATGAGTATTGTAGCCTGAAAACTCTATGGCTCTTAGAACCCCAATCATATGGTGGGATCTTGTAGGCAGATTCTTGTTCCAAAGATCTTGTTTCTAATTGGGTTTTTGAGAAAGGAGAGAGTGTTAATGTTTCCTTTTTTGTTTGAGATAAAATCTATAGTTGCACATAGTTGCTCAAATAAATATTGCACAACCTTTTTTTTTGCATTCTTCAACCTACTAGTTCTAGTTTCCATTTTTCATAGACTACCAGTTTTATCAAATTCATTAATTGTTTGGTGTTTCATTGAATGTTGGAAAACATGGTAGAAATCACTCTGAAAAAAAACCCAAATCAAGCACAATTGGATGGGACTTGATAACAAGCAGTTTGGGTAGGAATAAGGCATGCAAAACATGGAAATACAACCTTGGCGACTCAATCTTTCGTTTCGAATTGAGGCTGAAAGAAGTGTTATTTTATAAACAAACAATCCACTTCTACACTTGGAAGATGTAAACTTCCTGCATTGGGTAAATGTACCCTTTCTACTAGTGGCCTTATTCCTTTTACTGATAAATGTTGTGGAATAAAAATGGTGTAAGATAGCTAAATCACTTGGTGGACATTTCACTTGCAACTGTTTCTTCACAAAATAATGCTTGTTGGATAACATTTATGTGGTTGTTTTCCTCTAAAAGATTAGTTTTCAATGACTGAATTTACAATTATGTTGCATAACAGAATCGATGGACAAGAAATAAAGAAGTTCACATTTCCATTTTTATAGAGAAGGGAAATATGTGTGAGGACTTCTAACAACAGACAAAAGAACATATGCAGATGGGATAATTACTGGGTGAAATTGTCTCTCGCAGATTATGTTCTCCCAACTGTAGAAGGGATTAGTATTTGGCGGAGCGAATACAACAGTCTAGGGCAAGTGCTCAACCTACCAAGTGAAATATAGTAATCTTTCTTCCTCAGATCGTTGTACTTCTGAAATTCAAAATATTACTTAGTTTGTCTACCATACTGCAATATTTTGAGTACATAGATGCAAGTTTCATTAATTGGAACTTATTAGAGCATTTAGATAAAATATATGAACCAAACAGATGGTGAGGCTATGCTCACTTCTCTATCATTCAATGAATACAGATTACATATTTATATAGGAAAAGACTCTACCGATTCAGTTACATGCAAACTAAAGACAACTAGACTCTTAACTAAGAATTGACTCTTAACACGCCTACAACTGACTCTCACAACTGAAGCTTATAACTGGTGCTTACAACTGGTGCTTTCTCCATTATTTCCAAGTTTCCCCCTTAATGGAGAATGGATTGACTTCTACACCTAACATCTCCCTAAACAGTTCAAACTTAATCTTTCCAAGAGGCTTAGTGAAAATATCAACAGCATTTTCACTAGTATTACAATACACAAGAGTTATCTCATTTGACTGCAACTTTTCTCGAACAAAATGATACTGAGCTTCAACATGCTTTGTCCTTGCATGAAAAATTGGATTCTTCGCAATATTGATTGAACTTTGATTATCACATATGATCATCGTAGGTTCCTTTCGTTCTTCTCCAACATCTTGAAGAAGTCTTCTTAACCAAACAACTTCACAAGTTGTTGCACACAAGGCATTATATTCTGCTTCAGTAGAAGAAAAAGATACAGTAGGCTCCTTTTTACTGTTCCATGAAACAACCCCAGATCCAATGCTAAACGCATATCCAGTGGTTGATCTTCGATCATCCAGATTGCTAGCCCAATCAGAATCTGAATAACCTGTCAACTCAACATCAGATGCATCGGTATATTTAATACCATAATCAAGTG
>JZKD02S1675200.1:160205-178276 GCA_000966675.3 Picea glauca
TGCAACTTCCAATGATACTTTGTAGCTAAAGCAATTAACATTCTGATAGTATTCAATTTAGCTACTGGTGCAAATGTTTCAGCATAATCAATACCTTTTGTTTGTGAATACCCCTATGCAACCAGTCTAGCCTTATACTTATCTATACTACCATTGGATTTAAACTTGGGTTTGTATATCCATTTGCATACAATGGGCTTCTTATGTTTAGGCAATTCAGTCAATTCCCAAGTATTGTTTTTCATTATAGATTCATATTCTTCCTCCATTGCATTTTTCCATTAATCATGTTCATTAGCTTCATCAAAATTAATGGTTTCTATGACATTTGAAATGCTACTCATTAGGGCATAGTCTTTATACCTTTCAGGAAGTTGAATCTGTCTTGAAGATATTCTCAACTGATTATCTTCCTCCCCACTTTGTGAAGATTTGTCTTCACCTGTAGGTGAACTGTGACTGCTGGAATTGTCCATATCACTGAGTCCTTCTTCTTCTTCTTCTTCTTCTTCTTGCGGGGATGGTTGTTGTTGTCGCTGCGAGGATGGTTGTTGCTATCGCTGCGGGGATGGATGTTGTTGTGTGGGCAGCTACTGCTGTTGCTCTTCTTTAACTCCTTCATCAAAAAGTATCTGCCATTCCTCATTACTGTTGTTGTCATGATTTCTTGCTTCCTACTCATGGAAAAGTACATCTATACCTGCAAATACTTTGTGAGTTGCAGGATCAAACAATTTGTATGCTTTAAATTCAGAACAGTACCCAATAAAAATACATTTAGTGGCTTTAGCATAAAATTTCCTCCTATTCTCCTTTGGAATATGTGCAAAAGCCTTACACCCAAACACTTTCAAATTATTAACTGCGGGTTTGGAACCATACAAGGCTTCGAAAGGAGTAACATTATCAAGACACCTTGTTGGACTTCTATTCTTTAAATAAACTGCAGTATTTATGGCTTCAGCCCAAAATGCATTTGAGAGATTCTTACCTTTCATCATACTGTGTGCACACTCTACCAGAGTTTTGTTTTTCCTTTCAGCAACTCCATTTTTCTTTGGAGTGTGAGGTACTGTAAACTTTTGTACTATTCCATTATCTTTACAATATTTGTTGAAGTCCCCTGATTTATACTCTCCCCCTTGATCTAAACGGAGGATTTTGATGGATTTTCCTGTCTTCTTTTACACCATGGTTCTGAAATCCTTAAAGTACTCGAAAACATCACTTTTTCATCTAAGGAAGTAAGCCCATGTGTATCTCGTGCAATCATCAATAAATAACAGAAAGTAAAATGCACCTCCTAAAGACCTAGTCTGCATAGGCCCATAAAGATTAGTATGCACAAGATCTAACACATCCCTCTTTTTCTTATCAGTATTAGAGGGGAATTCATCTATGTGCATCTTTCCTAGTGCACATCCATCACAAGAAAACTTCTCATTCTTTAACATGGGAAGTCCTTCAACCATATTATTTTTCTATAATAACAATAAATCAGGATGATTGATGTGTCCATACCTTTGATGCCAAAGAATCTCTATTGGCATAGTTGCAGAAGTCAGTGCATGATGTGCTTTGCTCGTAACATCAAGTTTGTATAAACCTCCTACTCTGACTCCCGTTACAATAGTTCGGAAGTGGTCCAGCAGTGTTCGGAAGTGGTCTAGCAGATCCTTCACTATGCAATAATTCTTGAAGAATTCAACCTTCAAGTTCTGATTTGTAATGGTGGATACAGAGATCAAATTTTTCTTTATTCCTGGCACATACACCACATTGTGAATGTGACGAACAGTACCATTTGGCAATGTCAAAGGAATGTCTCCATATCCCTTGATCTGATGAGCACAGTCATCTCCAAGATATATGCTGGCACCATTCTGTGTTTCTTTGAAATTAGCATACCAATTTTTATTACAAGTCATATGTACTGATGCTCCGGAATCCACAAACCAGGCATCATAATCATCCATTTCAACAGATAAAGCAGTGTTAGACACAAACAGCCTAAGATCCCGTGAGTCAAAATTCAAGGGTTAATCAATATCATCACTAGCAATAAATAATCTGTGATCTTGATTTGAAGATTTTTCTACATAATGACCTAAATGTGTTCTAGGTTTATTCCTAGCCTCATCACTTTTCTTCTTATGACATTCTTTAACCATATGTCCAAGTCGACCAAAATAAAAACAACTCTTTGACTCATTCCTATCAGAGTGCATACCTTGATTTGGAGATTGTCTTCTCTGCGATGAATTGTCTCTCTGCCATGAACTGCCTCTCTGCCATGAACTACCTCCTCTGCCTCTTACTCCTTATCTCCCTCTCGCAGATCTATTATTTGACCACAGTGCCAAATATTTACTCGGAGACTTCAGATTCCCATGCCTCTCTTCCTCTTGCAACAAAATACCTGTCAGTTCTTCAAATGTAGGAGGTTTCTCCCTTGCTGCAAGACCTGTTATGAACATATGACAGTCTTCTAGCATACCATTTAAGGTAATAGTCACTAGATCAGTATTGGAAACGGTTTCCCCTCTATTTACTAACTTGTCTTTCACCTCTTTAATGCAACCCAAAAATGAACTAACAGATTCATTTCCATCCATCTTAATGCCTAGCAATTTAGTTTTCAGGAACAAAATGTGATTTGTGTTGCTAGTTTCATACAATGCCTTAAAATTTGTCCATGTTGCAGTAGAAGTTGTAGCGTCTCTAATATGTGGAATTATGCTATCTTTAACAGACATGCGCAACAATACCTTTTCCTTGTTTTCGCGCTTCTACCAATCTTGGATCTGTGCTGCTGTCGCACCGGCAATCGCATCAGGTTTCAGTTCAGTTCCCTTCCTACTGTTCCAGACACCATAGCCCTCCATGAGCGTCTGCATCTCGAATTTCCAGTTAATGAAGTTTGATCCATCTAACTTGTTGGCTTCGTTGAGGTATGTCTCTACCAGCGGATTCACCATCGCTGCAATTTAGTCTCTGCAAGAAAATAACCAAGGATATGCAACTTTTTGTCTCTCTTCCTTCGGATACCACCGATCCAAATCAATCTCGGCTCTCAACTTTCACACACAAAATCTCACAAATAATATTCTCTTGAAGAAACTTTAATATCCACTTATACTTCAAAATAAAGCCCACTTTGAATAAAAACCCACTTCACAATTTCTTAAATCTCTTACCCTCTTTAATAAACTTCTCTATAGTCCATATAAAGTTTTAAACTCCACATGCATACGCTTTATCCACTTTTAATAATAATAATAATAATAATAAATGAATAACTCCCTTTTCTTATTTTCATGTATAAGAGAAAACTTCTTATTCAAAAATCACCACCACCATGTATAAGTTTTGAATGCACTTTTTATTTTTAAATGCTCAAAAAATAAAAGGCACTTATGCATGCAAGCTCTCTCACCACGCATGCATTCAAAACTTCACTACCACACACATGCATTCAAAACTTCACTCACCATGAAAACTTCACGGTTAAAATAGGATGCCCACGATTGGTAGCTCAACTCTGTATACGCAAATCATGAAACTATAAACTCACGCAAATGGTTATGAATTAAACTCAAGCAAATGTTTAAAACTATAACCAATCCACTCAACCTCATGCTCCAACCTCACGCTGCCCATGAGTTGACTGCGGGGAGTCCTGGCGGAGTCTGCACCTCACCCTTTACTAGGCTACGGGGAGTTCGCACCTCACCCATTATTGGGTTGCAAAAATCGAGAAGGAAGTTCGCACCCTAATGGACAGCAGCCTGCGAAATTTTTTGCTTCCGAGCGTGCGCGATAGTGTGAGTAATATAGGTTCGCACCCTACCAAAGGAGAGACCTGCGAACCTCTAGAATTTACACACCTCATTCTTGTGGCTGTGATACCAAGATAAAATATATGAACCAAACAGACAGTGAGGCTATGCTCACTTCTCTATCATTCAATGAAGACAGATTACATCTTTATATAGGAAAAGACTCTACCGAGCTGTTACATGCAAACTAAAGAAAACTAGACTCTTAACTAAGAACTGAGTCTTAACACGCCTACAACTGACTCTCACAATTGAAGCTTATAACTGGTGCTTACAACTAGCGCTTTCTCCATTATTTCCAAGTCATTTATCTGCTATATAACCGATCATCATAGTATTGGAGGTCTAACATTCAAGTCTCTTCATTCGATCTTGGGGTTGCTTGTCATTCTCAGACTGTTGTAAAGCGGAAAATGGTTGCTTGTTACCACATTCGACGATCTTGTGCAAATATTTCATGGGGAAATTGGAGAGGAGGTTGTGTGTCCTATGTGCAGGAGAAAGTAAAGGAGAGAAAGAAGAGATATCAAATTGATCACAAAAAAAAACGTATTAGATTGTGAAGGATTATAAACACATTTTCAATATCGTGTAGCTTTGTATGGTGGTGTAGGTGAAACAAATGTGCTATGGACTATTATGGCCTATGCATTAAATAATAACATTTAATGTTAAGAAGTAATGTTAGATTGATTTATAGCATTACTTCGTTTGGAAAAAATGAGTACACATAAGTATGAGATAAACTAAAATATAGTCTAGTTGTGCCTGGGAAGAGGCCAAATAAGAAGTGGAAATTAAAAATGAATTTCCAAGCTAAATTATATGATTTTTTTTAAACTTTGGTTAAAAGCGTGAAAATTTATTGGTTTTCGTGTCACTTGTAATAAAAGACCATACAACTATTAAACTTGTCTCTTGTCGCCAAAATTCCATCTCAGTTAAAAGAATGTAAGGTATTCATGAATTTATCTTACATCAATGAAACTCTCCGATTTCTTGTGGAAAGCTAAATTAAGAGAACGTAACTGTTTATTGATAAATAAATTAAGAGAACGTAACTATTCACTCATAAATTTTATATAAAAATATATATATCGAAGTACTGAAGAGGTTATATAAAAAAATATATCGATATATAAAAATATATATATCGAAGTATTGAAGAGGAATATGGAGCATAAAATACAATGAAAGAAGATGAACGTGCATGTAGTGCAACTGAACTCTAGAATGTCTGCCCTCGGATTAAGAGAACCCAACTATTAATTGATAAATCAACTAAGAGAACCTAACTATTCATTGATAAATTTTATACAAAATTATATATAGAAGTATAAAATATATATATATGGAAGTATTGATGAGGAATATGGAGCTTAAAATACACTGAAATATGATGAACGTCTAGGCAGTGCAACTGAACTCTAGAATGGCTTCCCTCAGATGATCTAATAAAAACAAATCCAGCGATGCAATAACAATTATGAACATATAGTATGTGTTTTTGAGTATTTAATTCTACGAGGGTAATAATAAACAATCACATGAACAATCACAACTGCCTGTTACTGCAAGTTTTGATTAATTGCGTGAGTCTTGGTTAATCAAATCCAAATAGACATGTTTTCTTAAATGGATCATCAGACGTGTGCAATATAGTTTGAATTCATTCTCAACCTATTTTAATGCATTCTCATCCTGTTCGAATGCAAAGAGGAGTTATCTGCTATGTAACCGATCATCACAATATTGGAGGTCCAACATTCAAGTATCTTCGATCGATCCTGGGGTTCCTCGGCATTCCTAGATTGTTGTTGCATGCCATGGTAAATAGAAAATACTAACATAATGGTTTCCTGTTACCAAATTAGATGAGTTTGTGCAAAGATTTCATGGAGAAATTGGAGAGGAGATTGTGTGTCTTGTGTGGAGGATCATGTAAACAAGAGAAAGAAGAGGTATCAAATTTATCACGTAAGAAAAGGCATGAGATTGAGAAGGACTGTAAACATGTTTGAAAGATCGTGTAGCTTTTCATGGTGGCATAGGTTGTAGAAAATGTGCTATGGACAATTCTTCTTGGGTGTGGTCTAGTATGCCCAAAGTACCACCGGTATCCTCTCATCCCAGTCGTCACGATTGATGGCACAAACCTTTTTTAAGCCTTGCTCTAGTATTTTGTTAAATGCCTCAACCATGTCGTTCGCTTGCGAATGATACGGACTGCTGGTATGATGCTACACCATGAACTCCTGGGTCAAGGTTTGGATAGTGGCGCTCATGAAGTGTTTACCTTGATCAGTCGTTAAGCTCCTTGGACAATCGAACCTAGATATTATGTTATCAAAGATGAATCATTAGAACATAATATTTAATGTTAATTTAATGTTAAGAAGCAATGCTACATTCATTTATAGTATTATTTTGTTTGAAAAAAATGAGTATGCAAAAGTATGAGATAAACTAAGTTATATTCTCCATCTTCCTAAAAAAAAAAAAAGCCAAATAAGAAGTGAAAATCAAAACTTTAGTTAAATTATATGAATTTCCAACCTAAATTACATGTTTTTTTTTAAACTTTGATTAAAAAGTGAAAATTTATTGGTTATAGTGTCAATTTAATATAACAACTGAAAATGGATTACTAATAGTCCCTACGAGTCGGGAGGGTAGGGTAGGGACTAATAAAAGGCCATAAACTATAATAAAAAGGGGGCGCGACTATAATAAATTTTCACTTATAATAAAAGACCATACAACTATTAAACTTGCCTCTTGTCACCAAAACTCCATCTCACTTAAAAAAATGTAAGGTATTCATGGATTAATATTATATCAATGAAACTTTCTAATGTCACGTGGAAAGATAAATTAAGAGAACATAACTATTCATTGATAAATAAATTAAGAGAACCTAACTATTCACTGATAAATTTTATATAAAAATATATATAGAAGTATAAAAATATATATATCGAAGTATTGATGAGGAATGTGGAGCGTAAAATACAGTGAAGGACGATGAACTTGCATGCAGTGCAACTGAACTCTAGAATTTCTACCCTCATATTAGTTAACAAAAAGAAAACCACCGATACAATAAAAATTATGAACGTATAATATGTGTTTTTGAGTTTTTAAATCTGCGAGGGTAAATAATAAACAATCACATGAACAATCACAACTCGTTGTTACTGCAAGTTTTGATTAATGGCGTTGGGTCTTGGTTAACCAAATCCACATAGAAATGTTTTCTTAAACGGATCAACAGAGGTGTGCACTATAGTTTGAATGCATTCTCAACCTCCTTTAATGCATTCTCAGCCTGTTCGAATGCATTCCAAGAGAGATCAAAGGGGCATAGTTTGAAACAAACAAGAATTTATAAACACATAGAATAAAATTTCAAACTGGGTGTTGGTTATGCACATTATAATTATTCATTACCAGTGTTTCCAAGGAAATGATGTATCCGTCGTTTCTCTCAATAAGCAGATAGTGTCCATCGATGTTCCTCCAGGGATGAGTCTTTGCAACTGCTTCGTGCACATGTCTACAATCATCCTATCAGCCATAGAGGGAGTTAGAGGTTTAAATCTTTTAGTCTACGACAGACATGATAATAATCATCTCCTCATCACATATAACCTCTTCTACCCATATGAACATGATTTCTTATTTTGCATGGCATTCTTCGGCCAGGACAGGGACAGAGAAAACAATTAAGTTTTGGCGCCTCCATCCTTTTCCAAAGGCACTAAGAGCCTAAAGCAAAGCAAGTAATGTAGGGCGCGCTATAATTGTAAATTAAAACAGCATGGGTGCATGGGCACCTTACTCACAATTATAAAAGATGTAGAAAAACACTAAGAGACATTACCATAATTTCTTAATCTAGTGAACAAGTTAAGTAATGATAAATGTATTCATTCATTCATAAATGTAAGAAGGATAATATTGACAATATAATCTATTTATTGATTTAAAGAAGAGGAAGAAACTATGCCAGCATATTTAAGATCACGATTTTTAATCAAAAGATTGGTCATAGAGAGGGTCACCTATAGACACAACTAAATTTTTATAATTGAAAACAATATTCACCCATTATCAAATGAACTTAATTATTATTAATTAATTTTTTAAAATTCCAAAGCCTATGTTAGTATTTAAAAGTGTTATTACCAATGTATTAAAAACAACTAACTTTTTAAAATTGAAAACAATATTCACCCATTATCAAATTAATTTAATTATTATTAATCAATTTTTTTAAATTCCAAATCCTATGTTAATATTTAAAAATGCACCATCAATATTTTCTAGAGTTGTAGTAGCTCAATTCAAAGATTTTATACATAAATTTTTAGAAGTTTATCTTGATGATTGGACAATATTTAGTTTATTGAAAGACCATGTAGAAATTCTTACATTAATGTTAGAAAGAGGTAGGCAATGTCAAATTTCCTTGAACATTAAGAAATGTATATTTAGTACATTTTTTGACATCCTACTTGGACACATTGTATGCAAACATGGTTTGATAGTAGACCCTACAAATATTGTTGTTATTGTCAATTTACCACCACCAAAGTCAATGTGTCAATTGAGATAAACGTTGGGCCACACTAGGTACTACACGGTTTGACATCCTACTTGGACACAATATGTGCAAACATGGCTTGATAGTAGACCCTACAAATATTGTTGTTATTATCAATTTACCACCACCAAAGTCAATGTGCCAATTGAGAGAAACATTGGGCCACACTGGGTACTATAGGAAATTCATTAAGGGCTATGCAAATATTATTGTGCCCATGGAGAAGTTACTAAAGAAAGACATCAGGTTTCAATGGAATGATGAATGCTAAGAGAGATTGGACATACTAAAAGAGAAGATGGTGACAACACCAATTATGAGCTTGCCATATTGGACAAAAGAATTTCATGTGCATGTGGACACTTCATCCATTGTACTTGGAGAATTTTTAGCACAAATAGGTGAAGGAGGCATTGATCACCCAATATCTTTTGCTAGTAGAAAGTTTTATGAGTCTGAGTAGAAATACAAAAATATAGAAAGGGAAAGTCTGGCTATGGTATATACCTTAAAGAAGTTCAGACATTATTTTTTGGGTTAACATTTTAAGATGTTTACAGATCATTCCACTTTAAAGTACCTAGTCAACATGCCAGTGATGGGGGGCAGGATATGTAGATGGTTTTCATTGTTTCAAGAATATTATTTTGAAATCATAGTAAAAATAGAGAAGTTGAATGAAGGACCTGATCATCTATCAAGAATTAATAATGGAGAGGATCCAAAGAACTTGGAGGAGAATTTTCTTGATGCTAACTTATTTTCTATTTAGATTGTTGATGATTATTTTGCTGACATTGTTGGATTCTTGAGCACATGAATGGATCCCAAGGAATTTACTGTTGCGTAGAAAAATAAGTTGGTAGTCCACGTTGCAAACAATTAGTTGATTGTAGGTCATTTATACAAGTTATCTATAGATAGAATTATGAGAAGATGTGTGATGGAGCATGAATGTTCCATGGTGTTAGCAAAAGCACATGAAGGCATAGTTGGAGGGAACTATGCAAGAAATATTGCAATAAAGAAGGTGTTACTTGCACGATTATGGTGGCCTACAGTACATAAGGACACAAAGGAATAATGTCACACATGTGATGTCTATCAGAGGGTGGGAAAACCATCCAAAAGGGATGAAATGCCACTTATACCCCAAGTAAATTTACAAGTGTTTGATAAATGGGTTGTGGATTTAATTGGACCCATTAACCCACTAGCAAGGAGATCAAGAGACAAATACATCATCACTGCAACATAATAGTTAACCAAATGGGAAAAGCATCCCGAGTTAATGATTTTAGCATAGAAATTGCAGTGCAATTTCTCTTTGAGAACGTGGTAACCAGATTTGGATGTCCTAAAATTTCGTTGAGTGATCAGGGAACCCATTTTATTAAAAGTAAACTCAGATCTATGACATAAGAATTTGAGATACATCGTTAGAACAACACACCTTACCATCCCCAATAAAATGGTAAGAGTAGAAGATTTTAACAAGATTCTAGAAAATGCGTTGATAAATATTTTCAATGTGAATAGGGATGGTTGGGATTTGAAGGTATCAACAATGTTATGGGATTAGAGAACTACATGCAAGACACTTACAGGATAAACACCATTTAGACTGGTGTATGGGAAGGAAGCAGTGGTTCCATTGGATTATTTAGTACCTAGTTTGTGCATTGCAACAATCACCAACATGACAAAAGAAGGTGTTGCACATGAAAGATTGGATCAGTTGATGGAGTTAGAAGAAGACAAATTTTTAGTAGGATTTCACCACGATGTACAAAAAGTGAAGGAAAAATCTTGGCATGATAGGCACATAAAGAAGAAAATCTTTAAGGAAGGAGATCAAGTTCTCCTCTATGACAAGAGATATCTACAACACCGTGGGAAGTTCAAGATGGACTACTTAGGGCCTTATCAGTTAGAGGACATCACAAATGGAGGTGTTGTGAAACTGAAAGATCTTGTAGGGAAGAATATTAGAGGACCGGTGAATATAAGTCGACTAAAACTGTATCAAGACAGTCGAACTAAAAACCTGAGGTAAAAATAAAGAGAGAATATATTATTGTACATATTGTATATAGTGTATGTTAGAAGAAAAAGATGAAATTCAATAAAAAGAAGACATATAACAAAAATACAAAAAGATAAAAGAATATTAGAGGGTTTGTGATGAAATATATTTGTTAGCATTAACAGTGCACAGCAGAAAAACCACTTTTGAAGATATTGTGCACTGGAAAATAGTCGAGAGACACAAAAAGTGGAGGATGCAGGAAAAAGTGAAAAAGTGAAAAGTGTCAATGTGAAAAAGTTCTTAGTACATCGTCCTGCTATAAAGTCCAAAAAGGAGGGAAAGGAAGTCATCTGTGTTTTTTCTAAGGAGAAGAGCGAAGAATGAACCCTTAGCGCTAAAGAGTGAGAAGTCATGATAGAAAGTGGAGATTTATAGTTCATCAGTCAAAATTTTAGTAGGATGTCACCACCGAGAGTTGGAGCACCAAGTAATGATGAACGAAACACAAGAAAAAAGACTCAGGAGGAGTAAACAAGGAAATAGGACATTCTAAAAATCATGGATGTCAATGAAATTCACACGCCACACTATGAGCCTATGACCAGGAAGGTCAAGGAGGAACAAAACCTAAAACAGGAGGAAAGGCATCCTGAGGAAGATGTGGAAAGAACCGAGTTTGATGCATCTAGGGGAAAAGGGCCACAAGAGAAAGAGTAGGCCATGGATTTAGCACAACAGAACCTAAACCCAAAAGAAGAATAGTAAACAGAGAATGAGGATGTACAATAAGTTGGGGCATCCTCCCCACAAGGGAAGAAGAAAAAGTAATCCGAAAGCAGTGTGCAAGGCATACAATGCGCACAGGAGGAATTGGCAATAGTGATGCCACAAATCTCATAGGGATTAAAGTCTGATGATGAAATGGTAGGAGGAGTAAACACAATTAAATAATTAGATCATGGCATTGCATATGTCGTCAAATTTTGCGATTTGGCATAGAAAAATTACATGGAGTGCAAAGGAGAGTGCCCATCAGGTGCGAAATTGTTGGAACCCACAAAGTGGATTTTGAGACTTTAGAATAAAGGGATCATGAACTTGTTAGGAATACCTCACTTTGGGCATGGTAAACACATCAATGGATGTGTGAGACAAATCCTAGAAAGGGTGAATGGAGGAATTTTGTGGGTGGATAGGTCAGTTCCTATCAATCTAGACTTGATCGCATCTATCACTGGGATACCCAAATATGGGGAGAAGCCGCAATACCTAGAATATAATACAAAGGAAAAGTCCATCTCTGATGAGATTAAGGAAAAATATGGCACGAAGAGAGGGAATAGGGGAATTTGGATCAGTGACATCAACGATACCATGACAAGACTTGGCACAAGGCTGGGAGGGTACAAACTAATGTGCAAGTGTAGGAAGGAAGAAATGCGAGCAAGAGTGGTAGAAGTTGCAGTGCAATGGGCGAAGGGGAGCTCAATGATCTGGGCTACATACTTGCTCAATTAATTCTTGGATGATTGTAAAGACACACAAGATTGGGGCTTTGAGTTCCACTACTCGTGGTTACTTATCCTCATTACATTGATACAGTGGAAAGAATCGGTGTACAAAAAGTACATAGAAAGGATAGGAAAGTGTGGCACAGTTGGCTACACTTCGTTTAGGAGAACAACAAACCCAAAGAGGAAGAAGGAAAACATTGACACTTTTGTGGGGCACTTGTCAGAGATCAAGGAGCTAGTAGTGAGTACCTAGAGGATTTCACAAGAAACTGTCTGGGAGTTTGGACATATAGCAATTTTTCAAGAAACACGCCACTACATGTGGGTGCAGGGGAAGAGGGACCCAACCAAGGAGTGGTTAAAAATGAGATACTATGTGAATATGTAGGATATACATTTGGATGTATAGGAGTGGCCCAAGGAATGGAAATTACCCGTAATCCCAAGGATAGTTCCAAGAGGATAGAATCAGACGGAGGAAAAAATAGTCCCTACGCATCAGACATGCACAAACGATGCGAGAAAAAATAAGACTAATGCACAAGGCCAAGTGGGGGGAGGCATCCCAATCCAAAATAAATGCAGGACATAGAAGAAACCACAGGGTGGTTCCACACAAGGGCCATCACACGGAGGACAAACACTAGGAGTTACAACAGAACATGTGTGTGGGGGAGAATAAAGGACAGAGATATCATAAATACATATGGAGGAATAAATTCGACAGGAGACATGCATGGATAAACAGATGACAGATGCATCTAATCCATCAGATGCCGAAAAGAAGAGGACATGGGAGCAAGAAAGTGGCTCCAGGAAGAAGGAAAAGGCCCACAGAACACCATTGCAAACATCATTGACAACAGATGATGTTGAAATAATAGCCACAATAGTTGAAGATCGACTATATGAAGTGTGGGAGAATGGTGAGAAGCACAGGGCTTCAATTTTGGAACAGGTGCAAGAAGTGAAAACTACACTCGAGCAGTTGAGGATCAAGGCAGAGTAACCACAAAAAGAGAAACCAACAAAAATTGGGGAAGGAAATCATACTGAAGAGACAATGAAAATCACAGCGTAGGGGAGCACAAATTTTATCATAAACCCTAAGATGTTGTTCATTGATGAGGAGGCAACACAAAATACCTTGAAGGAAATTGAGACATTGGACATGGCATTGCCCAATATCCTGATGAAGGAGCTCTATAAATTACAAATTAGTGTCACGCAGGAAATTCAGCCCAAGGCAAGGTATGATGCTATGAATCTACAGATAGCACAAGAAGAAAATATCACAATGAAGGAATCATTTATCCAACAAGGGAAGGCGAAGAAGATAGTGAAACATAAATTGGAAGACAAGGAGAAGAACATTACCAAATTATTCCAAACCATCCCAAACAACGTAGAGTCAAAGGGAGTATCTTATGAAGAGATGATAAGGAAAATAGCGTAGGCCTTGGAGAAATACAAGGACCAGATAAAGGATCTACAAGATCCTGCAGTACCCACTACTCCTCCAGAAGTAAGAGCATAGCGAGAGAAAGACGCAACATAATCTACGGAGAGTATAGCATAGACCATACATAGGATGACAGAGTTGTTAGAAAAAAGTGGCCAGTTGTGGAGACAAGTCTTTGAATATGGGAGCTTGCAAGACCTGCAAGGAAGGGAATATAAGGTACATGCAGTAATGGAATACTTAAAACAATGACAGAAGACAATGTACTGCCAGAAAATATTAAGACAACTGCAGAAATGAAAAACCTACAAGCATAGGAGAAATTAGTGTTAGCTGAGAAGATTGAAAGACAAGCCCAGTTGGAGACACTATAGGAAAAGGATGAACAACTCGTCATGGAGATCGATGCAACAAAAAAAAGGGTGGAACAGATCAGCTTGGATGGAGGAGATATATTGAAGCCTTGAGTCACTTTGTAGATGGTAGAAGCCATGGAGGAGAAGAGAAACTAGGATCATGAGTAATGCCAACAAATAACAGAGATGTATGGAGCACTAACACAGGTAGTAAAATATGCAGGAGTCTGTGAGTGACTTGGGACAAGTCACAATGTCAATGTTGGGGGCATGTTGGCGCAAGCCGATTTTTGGAGGAAACCAAGGAAATTTTGAATATTTCAAGATAGCTCCAGAAAATAGGGGAGCATGCTGAAAATAGAGGAAAAACAATGATGGGAAAAAGAAGTTACAAAGTGGATAAACCATTGCAGAGAAGTTGGAAAGTCGAGAAGCGTCGAATTGGAGAATGCTTCGATCATGGACCAACCAAAATTAAGTCAATGAGAATGTGGACAAACCTAATACACTTAGGGTTAGGGTTTTTTTAAGGGTGTTGTTTGAGTTTTGTATAAGTAGAATGTATTAGAACCATGATAGGGTTGGTAGTTATGGTGGGTGTGTATTGTTGAGGTTGTAGTAGGTCCTTTAGTTGATTAGGAGGTATTGTGGAGAGAATTTTGCGATCTATGGAGATCGGTTGTAATGGAGGAAGGAATGTACAATGCACAACATTGGATTTTGCAAGAATATGAATAAAGAGCCCAAGCAACAAATATTTGTGGATGTAGCCCAGGAGGGGGTGAACCATGGTATATATGTATCATGTGTATGAATGGTTACATTTCTTATTATTATGTTTGAGTTAACAAGATTTATGATGGATATGTTAATTGATAATGGTTATATGACTGGGCACTAAGGATAAACTCATGAAATTTGCAGAACAACACTAAGTAAATTAATGTCATAGACAGTGTTTAGATCCGAATCTTATATTATAGTATATGAATACCTATCATTGAATACATGTTCCTATAATGGATAATGAAGTCTTATTGGAATATTAGGTTTGTTGGTCTAAACTAAGATCTAATGAGGACTTGAGGGATAATAGTGAGTAGATCTTATGTCCCTGAGAGAGAAACACATCCCATCCCATGGTTGCAGACATATGAGTCCTACAGCCACCCATTGAAGCCATCTCAGGTGAGACTGTGCAATGCACTTTGTGTACTGTGTTTCCTTCTGGTAACCAGAAGGGTGGATGGTCAAAGGGTTGTTGGTAATCATGTAGTTAGAACCTAGGTCAGCCCATCAATAACCAAAACCAAGTTGTATGTTCATCTATGTTCATTTATTCTTTTCGCTTAAGTAATTTAAAACAAACCTTCAATTTTGAAGATAAAATTTCAGCACATTTTTTAATTATTTATTATTATATTAATTAAAATAAAAAAGTAAAAATAAATAATAAAAAACAACCCTTTTTCGAGGTGAAGTTTATTATTTGACCTGCATGTCATTTTTTGTGTAAATGTTGCTCTCTACTCTCCATATTTTCTCCTCTAACAACCCTATATGTGTAAATAATTCACATAAAATGTCCATTTCATTATAATTTCAAATCAGCAAAATAGTGTATAAAGTAAATAGCGGATATAAAATTTCTTCACATTTTTTTTTATTATTATTATATTAATTAAAATAAAAAAAGTAAAAAAAAATAATAAAAAAACAACGCTTTTTCCAAGTGAAGTTTATTATTTGACCTACATGTCCTTTTTGACATAACTGTTTCTCTGTACTCTCCATATTTTCTCTTCTAACAACCCTATATCTATAACTAATTCACATAAAATGTCCATTTCATTCTAATTTCAAATCAACAAAATAGGGTATAAAGTAAATAGAAGAATATAATAGAGTAGATATCTCTGTCACAACACCATTGTTTTGATCATAATCATAAATAAATGAAATAACATAATGAAAAGAAAAAACATAGATTCATCTAAATTGTCATATAGTAAAACAAGGTGAATAGCAGCGACACTGCTAGTCCCTGCCTTAAGGGAATAAAAAGAAAAAGGAAGGTAATGAAGTGCTTAGTTTTTAATGGTGGAAAAAGAAATAATGAGAGAAAGTGGTTAGTGGGTATTGCATTGATTTCTCCCTCAACATTGGTGGATTGGTTGTGTCGCCGCCCCACATATAGCGGTAAAAAAAAAATTATTGTTTCGACTAAAGTCCATCAATAATCCCAAAGTTATATATATGGAACCATATACCTCTAAGCAGGATCAACCATAATATCTATGATGTGTGGTTCTGTCTTCTTGATCGCAGTCTTATGATTTAGACATGACTTGTATCTATGCATTGGAAGCTTCCTTGGTCTCAATTTTGACTGACGATTACTTCTGCACTCCACCTAGCATATATGTTTCTCACACATTAAATGGAAAGTGTACACCAAAAGTTCCTTCATCTACATATTGATGCATTGATGTGGTAGGAAAGTATGAATCAATGGCCCCCCTATCCCTTCCAAAAATAATTTCATATGAGAATTGGAACCCTAAATTCTATGCATCATGTGATAATATCGAGTTTCACAACATCAATTATAAGCCTTGGTTCCTTGGATATCACCGACAAGTATGCCTTGAGGATGAACTCAAAATTTTCACAACATCAATGATGTGCCTCATTTCCTTGGATAGGATGAAATTGAAAATGATTTTATTTATAAGTCATTGAAAGATAAAGACAAAATAAATGTGGCTTTACCTGCAAAACATGCGAAAGTTCAATTAAACTAGAATAGTCATCAATGCTATCGAATATTTTCTTTAAGAAATCTGCAAATATTCTGAATTACGTTGATAATGAAAAGGAGTTTCTGAGAAATTGAAATTTGAGTGTTAAAAGATTTGTTTGTTTAAAAACATATGGATTTTTCTCTCTCATCACAAAGCTATCTGAAGGTTTCATATCTTCTAAAGCATGATGTCTCTCCTAAACATTACTGCAATAAGTCCTCATAATATTCTATATACCAATACAAAATGCCCAAAATATTCCACCAAAAAGATGTGATATAGCACATATGTGTTTCTATGTTGAAGAATAGAAAATGTATTACTGTAACATTATAGTGGGTCTGTAATGTACCTCTAAAACTGTCACCAAAAAAATAAATTTGTTTGTACATTTATCCATGAAAAGTTATGAGATTACAAGCAAGTAAGCTTTCTGTTACAAGGCTTGAGTCCTGAAGGTTTGTTAGAATCCTTACTGTCGTTCGTTGTCCTCACCATTCAACTTAAAGTTTTCTAATTGAAGATATGAAAGTGTTTACTCTTCACTTCAATGCTTATCTAAGATCCCGTAATATATAATTACTTTTCTATCTGTTTGTACCTATAACACTACCACAGTCTTAACAATACAAGTAACTTTGGGATTTTATGGCCATATCCCTACATAAAAATATTACCATATGTTTTCCATACAAACGACTTGTAATATGGTCTGTTACTTCCATACCTCCATCTAGAATGAAGACGTTCCAACATTCTTGTACTGGTCTGCTCACTACGCTATTAGAGTTGTTCCTATAACAAACATTCCTACCATGTTACTACAATTTTTGTGGAAACCAGAGGTTAATCAGGTTTCAACGATTATTAATGTAAAAAAAAACAACAGACCACACTATTTGACGAAGATTCGAAATACAGAGAGACTGTGGGCCCAACACTTCGGGGTTTCGGGGTTTTGCGAGTACAACAGCCCAACATCAAAACACAAAAACTCCCGAAATCGCGAAAGGTGACCAGCATTTCAGGGTTTCAGAGTTTGGTATTTTGCGAGTACAACACCCAACATCCACACACATCAACTCCCGAAATATGTCATTTCTTCCCATAATTCAAGCACTCTATCTTTCCAAGTCTGTATTTGGATATGCCCTTCCTAGAATTCTCACGGTTCCCTGATCCCTTTCCTCTATCCTTTTGTCTTCCTTTATTCTCCATGTTCAACGCATTACCTGATGTCTCACCTGTTCTTTTCCATCGCATTTCCTCACTAAGGATAACACCAACAACATCATCAAATTTTAAGGTATTTGAACCAGAGACAGAGTTACTTACAACCATGACCATCCATCTTTCTGGCAATGAGCACAAGATTAGAAGAGCCCTAACCTCATCATCAAAGTCCACTTTTACAAAACTTAGTTGATTAGTAACCGTATTAAATTCATTTAAATGATCTGC